>JZKD02S2187858.1:0-36545 GCA_000966675.3 Picea glauca
GGGATTGAACGACATTGAGCCTCTGATTTTGAAGGTGCATCAGGTATCAGAGCCTTTGAAGATTTCTACTGTGCACCTGGTGACTCCATTGTGATGACTCCACTGGAGTGAACCTGCTATTTTAGTTGTGGCTTCCAGAGGCAGACATACACGGTCCCATCCACAACTTCCCCTTGCTACGCCTGTAGCCGATCCCGAGGTGATTTTTAGAAAAGGAAAGGCCTCTGAAGGAGAAAATTCCACCGCTGAACCAGGTAATCCACTATCTCCTTCTGTAGAAACTCCATTTTCTTCTCCTCAACCTCCTAGCAGACCGTTTTCTGAAGTTTCCCACTTCCTGAATTTCGAGAGTGTTCCTGCTGAGTTTCCCCCTCCTGGTCTGGGATTGGAGGGAGAAATCCTTGTCACTCCCCTTTCCCTTGAAGTTGTACCTCGGCATAGACCCAAGACCGCGGAAGATTTCCCCACGCCTAGTTTTACCACTCCTGTGCAAAGAGGAGCACATGCTGACTTGAGCTCGTTAGCCTTTTCCTTAAATCCTCTGTTGTTTCCCACTCCACTTCGAGATTCATTCCCAGTAGCCCCTTCGCGAACTCCTTCTCCTCCAAATTCCCCCCTACCTAATATTCCTATGGCTGGTGCTAATCCCCCTCTAAACAGAATGGACACCATAGTCGCTTCCAGGTATGCTCCCTTAATCCTACCTCATCCTATGACTCCTCTCCCTGATGGAGATTACTTGAAGTACATGCCCAAGTTCACTAGAGAAGGAGACATAACTGCGGAAGAGAACCTGGCTGCTTTCTACAGTTATGAAGACAACCTAAACATCGAAAATGAAGATGTCTGGATGAGAGTGTTTGTCCAGAGCCTGGATGGTGAGGTGAGGAAGTGGTTTAGAGGATTGGCCCCTGGATCTATTGCTGGGATTGACGCCCTGGATAGTGCTTTCCTAAGGCAGTGGGGTGACATGAAAGATTTCATGTATTACATGACATAGTTCGGGTCTTTGAAGAAGATGGAAGGAGAGTCTATCTCTGACTTCTCCAAAATATTCAATAAGATGCATAATAAAATTCCTGCCGAAATAAAACCCTTAGAAGCCTTGGCCAAGATTTCTTATGCTAGTGTGTTTCATCCTGATTTCTGTCTTTTATTGAGAGAAAGAAGAGCCAATTCCTTAGATCAAATGCAAGATGCAACCATAGAAGTAGAATCCAATGTATTAGTAGCTGATAGACTGAGGAACAAGGCCGACGCAGACAGAAGAAGGGAAAGATCGGAAGCCTCAACTTCTGGCCCATCGGTGCCCTACCCTCAGGTGGATGAATTGACCAAGATGGTGAAGTCTCTATTTGCAGAGATGGAGAGGATGAAGGTGGAGGGGAGGCAAGCATACAAAAGCCCTCAAAATGTCGAAAACAAAGGAGGTTTCAGGAGGCCAAACAATATTACTCCCCCGACTGTGCAAAGAGAGAGGGGAAGAGACAGAGAAGACCAGAAAATTCAGGCTCCTTTTCAAAACAATTTTGTGGCCGAGGAGGGAGAAGGAGAAACAAATGAGCTTGATCCTGAAATCCATTGCTTCGGGGACACTTCTCCTTTTCCTCATCTCACTCAATCAACATACGAGGAGTCTCTCATGGATAGTCAGCTAAATGAACTGAGCAAGGGAGACAAGGCTAGTGGTAGCCAAGGCAGGTATGATTTGAGGTCAAAGAAAAAGACAGTGGCACTTGATGTTCCTGATCCATCCACTAGAACAAAGAAGCCTACTTATGAGGTAGTGGACAATCACATAGGTAAGAAGCCCGACCCCTCTCTCCCATAGTCCAGAGTCATGTTCCCGAAATAAGAGAAATCCCGAAGCTTACATCTTCTTTTAATTTCGAGCATGAAATTCAAAAGATCAGAATCCCTGTTCCCCTAACCGAATTGATTAAACATGAAGGGTTCAAGAAGCACTTCTCTAAGCTTTTACAGTCTAAATTCTCATGCCTTCCCACAGACTCCATCAATTTGCAAGATGAAAATCCTGCAGTTATTATAGGTCCTATGGTAGAAGATAGGAATGACTCATCCCCTCCCTTCTACACTTCCCTGAACATACATGACAAGGTATTGCACAACTGCTTGATGGATTCGGGGGCTTCTCACAACCTTATTCCCAAAACCATCATGGAAGAGTTAGGGCTAGAATTCACCCGAGCCTACCATGAACTCTATTCCTTTGACTCCAGGAAAGTTCAATGTCTAGGGGTTATAAAAGACCTGGTCGTGACCTTGTTTCAGTTGCCCATGAAAAGTGTGGTCATGGATATTGTAGTGGCTGATGTCCCCCCCAAGTTTGGTATGTTGTTGTCAAGATCTTGGATAAAAANCTCCCTCCATCACCCCCGTCTGGAAAATGTTTTTTGATGGAGCCTGTTCCAGGGAAGGCGCTGGTGCTGGGGTGTTTTTTGTGTCACCTTCTCAGGAGACCATATCCCTGTCATACAAGCTGGAATTTCAAACCACCAACAATGTGGCAGAGTATGAAGCTCTTGTCCTGGGTATGAGGGCTGCGAAGAAAATGGGAATTAAAGAGATAACCATATTTGGAGATGCTGAGTTTATTATCCAGCAAGTCAGAAATGCCTATCGTGCCAATAATCCCCGGCTCAGAAATTACAAAAATGAGGTATGGGACCTGATTGATAGTTTCTTCTTGGCTTTTAACAATTCTTTCATTCTGAGAGGGGGAAATACTTCAGCCGATTCTTTAGCTGTCTCAGCTGGTTTGCTCAAAGTTCCTCTGCCGCCTACGGTCAAATCTGATGTTGAAATAAAATATAGGCCCTCTGTACTGGACAATGTCAAGCATTGGAAGGTATTCGAAGATGGTCTAGAAATTGAAAAATTTCTCCAATCTGTTGATGAATTTTCGACATTGCACATTGATGAGGATCTTGACACAGAAGGTGACCCTCACCCTGAGGTGTTTTTAAATAAAATTGCTAACCACAAGATTATTCAACTACCTAGCAATCACATTTTGAGGGGACTAATTCCTTTAGAAAGATTGTTTGATGGGAATGATGTGGCAGTAAAGGGTAGGATTTCAGATGAAGATGATGACACAACCAAGTGCAACATTGGCACACCAGAGGAGCCTAAATTTGTCAAGCTGTCAAGGAGTTTGACCATAGAACAGAGGGCCGAATATATTGAGTTGCTGAGAGAATTTGCAGATGTGTTTGCTTGGACCTATGAAGACCTCAAGACGTATGACACATCCGTCATTGAACACAAGATCCCACTGAAGGAAGGGGCTAAGCCATTTAGGTAGAAGCTAAGGAAGATAAATCCCATGTTGTTGCCTGTCATGGAGAAAGAAGTGAAGAAGTTGTTAGAGGCCCAGATCATCGTCCCCTTGAGATATTTCAAATGGGTGGCCAACTTGGTTCCGGTAAGGAAGAAAAGTGGAGAAATCAGGCTTTGTGTCGATTTCAGGAACCTGAACAAGAGCTCAAAGAAAGACAATTATCCCCTGCCCAACATAGAACACATATTGCAGAGGGTAACCGATGCATCTAGGATTTCCATGATCGATGGTTTTTCTGGCTATAATAAGATATCGATCATGCCTGAAGATAGAGAAAAAAACGACCTTTACCACTCCTTGGGGCACATTCATGTATGCCAAAATGCCTTTTGGGTTGATGAATGCAGGAGCCACATTTCAGCGAGCCATGGACATAGCTTTTATCGGGGAGAAATATCAGTTTGTGGTGATCTATCTGGATGACATCACAGTCTCCTCGAGGTCAGATAAAGAGCATTGTTGTCACCCGAGGAAAGTTTTCTTGAAGTGTCGAAGGTTTGGCCTTTCCCTAAATCCCAAGAAATCTTTGTTTGCTATGAAAGAAGGGAAGCTGTTAGGCCATATAGTATCAGCAGAAGGAGTGAGGATTGATCCTAGCAGGGTGGAGGCAATTGAGACCCTGTCACTTCCCAGGTCTAAGAATGAAGTTCAGGCATTTTTGGGGAAGATTAATTTTCTGAGGAGATTCGTCTCGAATTTTGCTGAGCTGGTGAAACACATCACAATTATGCTCAAAAAGGGAAATGAAGTAAAATGGACTGCTGAACCTAGAGAATCTTTTGTCCAAATAAAAAGGGCATTGACTGAGGCACCTGTGCTAATCAGTCCTGACTATTCCAAATATTTCCTAATCTTCTCTTTCGCTTCTTTTGATACAGTAGCAATGGTCTTGTTGCAGAAAAACGAAGAAGGGTGAGAAAAACCCATCGCCTTCTTCAGCAAGGCATTGAGAGATGCAGAGGTCAGGTATGAAATCATGGAGAAACATGCCTATGCCTTAGTGAAAGCTCTCAAAGCTTTCAGAGTCTATGTCTTGCACTCAAAGGTGACCGCATNAGCTGGAATTTCAAACCACCAACAATGTGGCAGAGTATGAAGCTCTTGTCCTGGGTATGAGGGCTGCGAAGAAAATGGGAATTAAAGAGATAACCATATTTGGAGATGCTGAGTTGATTATCCAACAAGTCAGAAATGCCTATCGTGCCAATAATCCCCGGCTCAGAAATTACAGAATTGAGGTATGGGACCTGATTGATAGTTTCTTCTTGGCTTTTAACATTTCTTTCATTCTGAGGGGGGAAAATACTTTAGCCGATTCTTTAGTTGTCTCAGTTGGTTTGCTCAAATTTCCTCTGCCGCCTATGGTCAAATCTGATGTTGAAATAAAATATAGGCCCTCTGTACTGGACAATGTCAAGCATTGGAAGGTATTCGAAGATGATCTGGAAATCGAAAAATTTCTCCAATCTGTTGATGAATTTTCATCATTTCACATTGATAAGGATCCTGACACGGAAGGTGACCCTCACCCTGAGGTGTTTTTAAATAAAATTGCTAACCACCAGATTATTCAGCTACCTAGCAATCACATTTTGAGGGGACTAATTCCTTTAGAAAGATTGTTTGATGGGAATGATGTGGTAGTAAAGGGTAGGCTTTCAGATGAATATGATGACACAACCAAGTGCAACATTGGCACACCAGAGGAGCCTAAGTTTGTCAATATGTCAAGGAGTTTGACCACAGAACAGAGGGCCGAATATATTGAGTTGCTGAGAGAATTTGCAGATGTGTTTGCTTGGACCTACGAAGACCTCAAGACGTATGACACATCCGTCATTGAACACAAGATCCCACTAAAGGAAGGGGCTATGCCATTTAGGCAGAAGCTAAGGCAGATAAATCCCATGTTGTTGCCTGTCATGGAGAAAGAAGTGAAGAAGTTGTTAGAGGCCCAGATCATCGTCCCCTTGAGATATTCCGAATGGGTGGCCAACTTGGTTCCGGTAAGGAAGAAAAGTGGAGAAATCAGGCTTTGTGTCGATTTCAGGAACCTGAACAAGAGCTCAAAGAAAGACAATTATCCCCTGCCCAACATGGAACACATATTGCAGAGGGTAACCGGTGCATCTAGGATTTCCATGATCGATGGTTTTTCTGGCTATAATCAGATATCGATCATGCCTGAAGATAGAGAGAAAATGACCTTTACCACTCCTTGTGGCACATTCATGTATGCCAAAAGCCTTTTGGGTTGATGAATGCAGGAGCCACATTTCAGCGAGCCATGGACATAGCTTTTATCGGGGAGAAAGATCAGTTTGTGGTGATCTATCTGGATGACATCACAGTCTTCTCGAGGTCAGATAAAGAGCATTGTTGTCACCTGAGGAAAGTTTTCTTGAAGTGTTGAAGGTTTGGCCTTTCCCTAAATCCCAAGAAATCTTTGTTTGCTATGAAAGAAGGGAATTTGTTAGGCCATATAGTATCAGTAGAAGGAGTGAGGATTGATCCTAGCAGGGTGGAGGCAATTGAGACCCTGTCACTTCCCAGGTCTAAGAAGGAAGTTCATGCATTTTTGGGGAAGATTAATTTTCTGAGGAGATTCGTCTCGAATTTTGCTGAGCTGGTGAAACACATCAAAATTATGCTCAAAAAGGGAAATGAAGTAAAATGGACTGCTGAACCCAGAGAATCTTTTGTCCAAATAAAAAGGGCATTGACTGAGGCATCTGTGCTAATCAGTCCTGACTATTCCAAAGATTTCCTAATCTTCTCTTTCGCTTCTTTTGATACAGTAGCAACGGTCTTGTTGCAGAAAAACGAGGAAGGGAGAGAACAACCCATCGCCTTCTTCAGTAAGGCATTGAGAGATGCAGAGGTCAGGTATGAAATCATGGAGAAACATGCCTATGCCTTAGTGAAAGCTCTCAAAGCTTTCAGAGTCTATGTCTTGCACTCAAAGGTGACCGCATACGTTCCTTCAACCTCTGTGAAAGACATCCTTATCCAGCCCGACATTGACGGGAAGAGAAGTAAATGGATAGAGAAGATCATGGAGTTTGACTTGGAAATAAGGCCTACCAAATTGATCAAAGGTCAAGGCTTAGCCAAGCTGTTGGCTGAAGCTAATTGCAAAGCTTTGGGAGTAGATTTCATCAATGCATGTTCAAAAAATCAGCATAATCAACTATCTGACGTAAACCCTCAAACAAAACCCCTGTTGGCTCAATGTCCTTGGTATAAGGATGTCATATATTTTCTGCAAGAGTTGCGGCCTCCAGACGGCCTGCAAAGAAACAAGGCAAGAGATCTGAAGCTCAAAGCAGTCAGATACTGCCTTGTCGATCAAATTTTATACTGGAAAGATCCCTTGGGGGTACTTTTAAAATGCATGGATCCACAAGAGGCCGACATGATCATGGTTGAATTTCAGAGTGTCCTATGTGGAGGACACCATATCTGGAATACCACAACCCACAAAATTCTCAAAGCTGGGTACTACTAGCCCACCTTGTTCGCTGATGTCTGTAGAAGAGTTAGAGCCTGTATCCCATGCCAAAGATTTTCAAGAAAACAACAGCTCAAGTCTCTACCTTTAAAGCCTGTAGTTGTTTCAGGACCTTTCCAGCAATGGGGCCTAGATTTTATTGGAGAAATCCACCCTGCTTCCAGCGGGCAACATAGATGGATCCTGACTGCCACAGATTTCTTTACTAAGTGGATTGAAGCCATCCCCACCAGGAGCACTTCCCACAAGGTGATTATTGGATTCCTGGAAGACCTCATCACAAGATTTGGCTGCCCAAGAAAGATCGTCACTGATAACGTAGCCTCTTTCAAGGCTGAGCCATTAGTCAAGTTCTGTGAACAGTTTGGGATCAAACTGATTCACTCCACCCCATACTATCCCCAGGGCAATGGTTTAGTAGAATCCTCCAACAAAAGCCTGGTAAGGATCATCAAGAGATTATTGGAGGACAACAAAAGGGCCTGGAATTCGAAACCAAAATTCACTCTATGGGCCGATCGAGTGACCACAAAGACATCTATAGGCATCTCCCCTTTCCAATTAGTTTACGGAACAAAAGTTGTCCTCCCTTCTCAGCTGGCTATTCCTGTAGCGAAATTCTTCCAGGATTATCAAGAAGAGCCCAATGACATGATCAGAAGGATTCATCAACTAGTAGAAGTTCAGTAGGCCAGAGAGTAGGTAATGATCATAACTCAGGACCATCAGCAGATGACCAAGCAGGTATTCGATAAGAAGGCCAAGAAGGAGGGGTTCCAGATAGGAGACCTGGTACTGAAATGGGATGCTCTTAAATAAGACAAGGGAAAGCACAACAAATTTGAAGCCCTGTGGATCAGGCCCTTCAAGATCTCTTAAGTTTTCTCAAATAACACGTACAGGTTGCAGGATTTGGAGGGTAAAGAAGTTTTCAATAGCCCAGTAAATGGGCATTTTCTCAAGAAATGTTTTGTCTGAGCCTTCCTTGGCTCCCTTATTTGTAAATATTGTCCTTTTGGTTCTTTGTTTATTTTTACTTTTCGGGTTAGTAAATGACTCCATAGCCCAACATCAAGGCACTGGAACTACAAAATGAGTCCTTAGAGCATCGCAGGGACGACTTTATCCCCCATGGAGCCTAATGTTAGCAACATTACTTGTCTTCGACATAGGGATATCTAGGTCTGCAGGTTGCACGAGAAGCGCCCAAGCGCAACACAGAGAAGAAGTCCTTTTCGGACTTAAAATCAAGCGAGCGGGCACTTCATTCTTCGGCGGCAAGAATTCATCGACAGAGCAGAGCAGCGGTCAGTGGGTGGTTGTAGCTAACCGAGTCGCACCAAGTATGGCGTAAAAAGTTTTCAAGGGGCGTCAATCGCGATCAGTATAAGCGCAATAGTTATTTCTCGAGCTCGGGGTTCGTGAGTTCGGAGGGCGGACCATGTCTTTTGGTTGCGTGAGATTGCGAGTTACGAAAAGTGCCCAAAAGGGGTAAACCTTCGCTGACCATTGCATCTCGGGACTTCGCGAGGAGAGAATGCCAAAGTTCAATACTCCAGCCCACGATATGATTCTTATGATTCTTTTACAATGACCTTATGATTTGTTTCTCAAACACAAGTGTAACTATCAAAATTGACACGACCTCGGAAAACTAAAACTTTTGACTGTAAACACCTTATACTTCTCTCAAAGATTCCCAAAGTTCAAAAACAATATCAAACCAAAATAATAGAGACTTCTTGGCATGCAAGTCGAGACCAAAATGAACTTAATCCGAGTTCTTGGCACGAACCATAACAAAAAAAAATCTGCTCTAAATACTTGGCGTGAAAATACCATGCTCATACAAAATGAACTCGCTCTGAGTTCTTGCATGAACTTCCATGTCAAAGTGAACCGAATCTAAGTTCTTGACACATGAGCCTTCGGTCATAACCAAAATGAACCCAATCCAGATTATTGGAATATGAATGCCCTAGAAACAGAGGTTACCGATGAATTCCTCTTGAAATTATGAGAATAATCAATATAAACTTGACTATGTTCTGAACAGGTGCCTAAAGACCCCCTTTGGCACACTAAACGAGAGATGGATCTCATACATAGAAAAACTATACTAATATTTTCATACAAAGTACTTTAGTACATAACTGACATCACCATCATACTCATCTCGAAAAATTGAGAAAAATGAGTATAAACTTTCCCATATTTTGATACAATGCCCAAGGACCCTCCTTGGCATGCACTTCAAGACAAAGGTACAACTCTTGTACTTGTCCAAGTTATCACCTCGTGATTTGTGCCATACTGAAAAACCTCCCTGGAACATAAGACGATGTCCATACAATGGCTAGGTGTGTGGATTTTATAGGCTAGGTCAAGGGGTTGAACCCCACTCGACTCCATAGATTCTCAGAGAAAACTTAAATACAACTATTCCTTTTTATTTTAACATATTGTATGGTTGGCGCAATGATTGAAGCATGTAGTTAAGTCGTTGGAATATTCCCATGGAGGTTGGGGGTTCAAACCCTGCTGATCCCAAACAATTTTTATACCCCTTAGCCAATATTAGCCAATTAGAGAGTGCCATGTGAAACTCTCTGGTTGGTCCACCTGTTGTAAAGTCAGCACCATGTCAACTCACAATCAACCTTCCTGTGTCAGTTTCCACTTGTTAGTTCGATGTCATTTCCATACTGCCACTTGTTAGTTCGACATCATTTCCATACTACCATCTCTCACCTACCATGTCACTGTACGACCTGCCATGTGTCTCCATTTTAGTGGTGCCACATGGACCGTACAGATGCAACTTCATCTATACGGATGACATGCGACAACTTTTTACTGGTCCAACTGGGTGCTGAAAATGCCAAAACTAAGTGACACATGGCAGCCTCTCATGCTTCCATGTAAGCATGATGACATCATAATGACATCACCATGTTTCTTGTTAGTGATACAGATGGCCACATGGCAGCTTGTGGGCCTGCCATGTGTCCTTCCCTATTTTACTTTTTGCATGTTGGTCAAAATCTTCAGAACATCATAACTTCTTCATATGACATTCATTTAAGGCCGTTCAAATTTCATTGGAAATCTCTTGTCGAACCTTACGCAATGAAGTCATTTTCATTAGAATTTGAGACAATTAATTTTTGAGCATTCCAAATCCTCCTGGATCACACTGACCCACTAAAGAACTTTTGGACCTTCAAAAGTTTGGATTACTCAACAACTTAGTGATGATAAAGCTTCCTCACTCTTCCACCTTGCTGAAGTGCACTTCATTTGATCTGCATATTTGATCTAGGTGGATATCGGTGACCACCCACCTCTTCCAGCTGGCTCACATACAAATTTCATCTTGGCAGTTACGTTTTTTTTTATCGTGGTAGTTTTTTTCTAACTTTTTGGGTTCTAAACTTTCGAGGCCGTTTTGAGGCCCTAAACAACGTTTTTTGGACCCACCATAGTCACAATGTAAACAATGTCAGAGTGCGATGGGATAATGTGTATTCCTCAGATATACCTTTCCAACGGGTTATCATGCACCTAAAAGGAAGATCGTATGCAAAAGTTACGATCCCGAGAAGTTGATGTGCCAACTTACCCCAATGGGGCCCACATGACTTTTGGCACTTCATCTCCTAGGGTTAGGTTTTTGGATGTCTAGGGTTTTGGCATTCATGTTTGATGTAAAAAGGCCTTTGGAGCCTCATTGTACTCATCTTCTTGTGAATGAGCATAGCTGTCACATCTCTTCTCAGAGATAAGTTGCCACCATTCTAGCAAGCCCGTTTCAGTCTGCATTTTTACAGTTTCATCATATTTCTTATTTAATAGAAGTCAAGTTTTACTGTATCTTGGTTATTATTCATTGTATCTCTGTGTTAATATTATAGATATGTGTTTTCATTTTGTTCCGCTCATAAATCTGGATCAGTGGTATCAGAGTGGTCTGCTCTTCATTTGTTTCTCTGTGCATGTCCCCAACGAGGTCAGGGTATAAGCAGTTGGGACTCGAACCAGTTGAGCCCTTTCAAGATCGACCTCGTTGAACTCGACGGGCATCCATGGGGGAAGAAAATAAAGATGATGGGGCAGGAGATTGTAGATTTTAACCTTGTACAATATTTACTACAAACAAATTTTCAATAAAAGAACAGAAAAGATACAATGCCAAATACAAACATTACACAAAGATTTTTCCCCTAGAAACCTAAATCGGGAAAACCAACATATTCTATATTCATTCACAGTGTTACATTGTTTACAATACAATATACATACAGGATCCCGCGACATCCAAAACCCTAACCCAATGACCTGAATTAGTTAACAACCCTAATTCCTTAACCAGAAATAGAAAACCATTGGCAAAGAAACCATGTGTCAAAAAACCACCTAAATATGTGACAAGTTTCCCGAAGCAATTTTTTTTTTCTCGGGGGTGCTTCCCTCAAACCCTGGCGCGTGGGGGGCATTCGCCCCCCTGCACCCTCCAAGGGGGGGCCTAGCGACTCCCCCTCAAACCCCCCAGCGCAACGCAAACACTACTACTTGTGCAAAGAATATAACACATACCCAACATAGATCCCTTTAAACAGTTGCTTGAGGAAACCCTCTCGTGACAAATGAACGATATGATGGATAACTTTGCACAAATCCTTCGACAACTGCCAACATGAAACACATCTACCTCAAGCGGAGGCGCCACCCCCTTCAAGGTATAGATCAACTTTGATATTCCTATATTTGAAGGTCAAATAGATGCAGATGTTGTAGACAAATGGTTAAACCTTCTAGAAGGGTATTTTTTTGTCCACAACTTTTCTGATAGAGAAAAGATTACATTTGCACTCCTCAAGTCCATCCCCCATATCAAATATTGGTGGGAGACTTTCTGTGAGCAAGATGAAATAGAGGGATCTACATTATTTGTAGTTGCACCCACTTGGGGTTCCTTCATAGATGCTATTAAGGAACAATACTACCCTTTTGAAAGTTATAACGACTTATATACAAGATGGACCACACTACGGCAAGAAAAGGACCAAACAAAACTAGATTTCACCAATGTCTTCCATACATTGCGCACCAAGATGGGTATCAAAAACTCTAAGCGACATCTAGTGCTCAAGTACCGCGACAGCCTACATAGATGCATCCACACATAAATGGAGTTTCTAGACATTTCATCCTTGAATGCGGCCTATCGATATGTTGTCAACAGTCAATCATGGTTTGTAGTTCCCATTGGATAGACCACCTAGCAGCACATCTTTTTCATCTTCAAACTTTCAAACGAACCACAAGAAATTCTAATTGTTACCTCATTCTATCTTTCCTCGCATGCGATTGGAATTCTATATGGTATTCAAAATTCCAGATCCAAGAAAGATATAATTCTTCAAGGTATCAAAGATTGTATTATCAAATCGTCTTTTTAATTTGGTTGTTGCCTGAGATCATGCTCACTATCTACTGTCTCTTCAGGGATTCGTGAACTTAGACACATCCACCATGCTTTGAAGATTGACCAATTCGTTCTTGTTCTTAATCGCTCCATTCACCAAACCGTTTTTAAACTCCCTTAACAATCTGATTTGTCCTTCGATCATTGCTTCGAAGTGCACCAAGTATACTTGTGATATTATTGTCAAACTATATTTCTTACATATTGTTTGGTGTAAATTTTCACCACTTAACAAATGTCATACTTTTAGAACCTCTAGTTTCATATTTAAATGTCATTCATAAATTATTTAAATATTTTTAAATTCAATAATATATATTTCAACAATTAGAACATTTATTACAGTGTTGGAACCTCTAATTTCATACTTAAATATCATTGATAAATTATTTAAATATTTTTAAATTCAATGATATATATTTCAACATTTATTACATTGCTGCAAAGGGCATATTGTTTAATGTAAACTTTGACCACTTAACAAATGCTATACCAACTTAACAAATGCCATAATGTTGGAACCTCGGATTTCATACTTGAATGTGATTGATAAATGTTTCGTTGAATATTCCTTGCAAATAATCTTTGAAGTTTCCAAACGTTTTTTTTTAAAGCATTGCCCACAAGAATTTGTCGTTCATATATATGCTCATGCGATTTTGAACTTGCATATAAACATTGAATACATACACTTTAATATCCTTGCATTCGGAGTTGAGCATATAGGGCAGTTTCATTGATCATTGGTAAATGGTTTAATGAGACGAATGGATATATGTATGGTAATGTTTCATCGACATAAGCATTCCTAATCTTATATTAAGCATATCTTTTTATCTCATTGGTGCTTTAAATATGAATGGTACATGATTATGACTAGTTGATGCACTTACAAGTAATATTTTATGTTTCAAAAATTAATGCTCAAGTCGAGTTTTCACTTTTTTCTATCTAAATTATAATGATAGGACTTAGCTTGATCATATCGGATTTTTCCTTTATGTTAGTGACCCTAGCCTAGAAGTGCAGAGGCAAGGTCGTTAAAGTGACAGTGGGCGGCTTATCTATTTGTGTCCTTAGGCTTTCCCTTTAGTAAGGTAGGACTTTTCCTTTAGGGATTGTCTGAGCGATAACAAGATCCATCTTTTTTTTCATTGGAATACACATCCTAGGAAACCCTCCAAGTACTTCCCCTCATTTTGAGGATAGTATGGGAGGTAAATTAACCGATTGCATTTTTGGCAACCTAACTCGGTGGGGACATCGGCTGTGGCCCAAACAATATTTCCTTCAATATATATGCCCATGGACTTGACCCTTTGATCACCTGTTTGTAATTCAAAACATTCAACCACTTGAGCTAACTCACTGGGCTTGGATTTGGATTTGGGTCCTTCTCATCACTATAATATATGATTTTATGAATGTCGTCTATTTATTCTTATAATAGAATCTCCTTTATTTCCCCCATATTTAATTGATGTTATTTGGTTAAATGATTTTTCTTTCACTCGTTAAATCACCAAATAGATTAGAAGCTTGTTGTGTTGCTTATTGAGCTAGATCTAAGGCTTTATATCATATAGTAGAGAAAGGTTTTTCTTGTTTAGTGCACAAGTTGTTTGGAGCTCGTTGTTCTCCTTTTCCCACTCCTCCACCTCAACAATAACTTGGAAGACCCCTTTATAAGAACACATTACATGTTTTTCATTTCTCTCCATCCAAACCCCCGTTTAGATATTGATTTGCTTGGTAACATAAAACTCCTTTATTTTTTGTTGTCTATCACTAGCATAGCAATCTGTTAGCGGGGAATGAATAATACTCACCATACGAAAACTCACATCAACCAAATGGCCACTCCAATGGGCTATAGTGATCTCTTCCTTATATGCTCTTTAGACATTTCTTGTGCAAGTTTGATCTTATAAGAGCCTCTATCTGTGTGATATTCATGGAACCCCAATGTTTTATCCATGTTCCCTTAAAATTAATTTTTATTTTTCTCAATTTTCTCTTATCCTAAAATACTCTTACAAAGTACATGCAATAACTCATTCCCAAATAATCCCCTACTCTTATTGATCCCTTTTTTAGCTAATGATCCCAATCTACCTTTTGCCTTTTACAGATGGGATTCCTAGATTTTACATAAAACTTTGTTAACTAATAAAAAAGTACAACTAATTGACAAGCTAACATCAAAGTGGTTCATATTTAGACATTGTAATAGTGGCTCCCCTAGAATTTGATTTTCCTCAAAGATATTGTAGTGTTGGATGATGTAGTATTTCAAGGCCTTCCCATATAGCATCCTCTTATGGCAAATCCTTCCATTGAATGAGGCATTCAAGTCGTAATTTCATTTATTGATGATATATCAAAATGTGCGCTATAAATACAATATTTTCTTACATATCAATAATGATTCTCTCCAAGAAATCATTGTGATATTTCGATAATTTAAAGATTATTTCTATGTGTTTCCCATTGAATGTTTCCCATTGAATCAATTTGATGTTAGACAATCAAAAATTACTTTATGAAGGAGGTGGTAGAATCATCTCATAAAGTCATTAAATTGATATATAATCATGCCATAGTTCTTAGGTTATCGATGAAATTCATAAGAAACATAGAGTTGGTACATCCCACGATTAAATGACTTTCTACCAATGTTATTTAACTTCAATCTATCCTTGCTTGTGTGTTGGAGGTAAATCAAATGTTAATTCCTAATGAGTAGGTTGCTAAGATGTTGAAAGAGTGACCTATTGTTAAATCATTGTGTTGAGATTATTTCTAGGAAGGAGTAGAGGAGGTATGCAAAATTAGTGAACCTTTCGTAAAGGTTCTTTGCTTAATTTATGACAATAGCCCATAATGGGATACCTATATCAATGAGGCAAAAGAGGATATATATTCATATTATGATGAGAATGGTGATGTGGGATATGAGAGAGACGTGATGATTTAGAATTGATGAACAATGGAACAAATTGCTCCATGATCCTATTCATGCAACGAGTCTCTATCACAACCCTGCTTATTCTTACTCCCATGATTTAAATTTCGATGGTGACGTTCTAGAAGGAGTCTTTATACGTACTTAAATGTTTAAAGTGCATGATATAGATGAGTGAAAAATCATATAAAAACATATGGAAATGTATAGGAGGGATATTGAATAATTTGGATTTGACATGGAAGTTCGAGCAAGTAGAACAATGTTGGTTAAGTAACTTAAATTTTCATAACAAGTTTTTATTTTTTGGTTTGGTATGATTTATTTTTTCTGTCACAGATGAATATGTAATTAATTTTAATTTTAATTTTTTATTATTTGTTGTAGATGTTTGGTGGAAAAACATTGCAATTACATAAATTTTCAATTTGGGTATTGAACCAGACATATAACGTTTCATATTGTGAGTGCAATTGGATTGTTCGAAAAAATATTCTCAAAAAATCACAACATATTGGAATATCACACTTAAATGGTATGGTATTTTCCTATTACAATCTTCATCTACAATTGATGTGGACACCATTTGTGTAGATGTCATTGAACCATTCATTGATTGAGTGGTGAAAATTAAGAGGGCATGTTATGGATGAGTGTCTTAGAGGGTTAGTTGTGGTGGATGAGGAGAGAGTAGGGACCAACCTTAGTAACTACACCCACCACCTGAGGTTCCACCTCAAGCGTAGGATTTTCCACTACTAGAGGAAGACCCATACCTTTGCAAAAAAAAGGGGCAAAGGGAATTGATAGTAGATTGTAGATGGAGGTACATTTGATGTAATTGTGTATTGTTTATTTAGTTTGAAGTCTTGACTCTATATAATAGAGAATTAATGTATGATGTATCATTTGACATGTAATACATCATATGTATATGTCCTTTTTGCATATTTATATGACAATGTTAGGCCCTAGATATTGAGTTATTACATTTCTATTGTATTATTAGTGTTGTCCTTATTACTCGGCTAGGTCCTTTAACTATAATCATACCATTTGTTTCCTATATATACCAAGAGACCTAGTTTTGGAGATCATCTCATATTGTGCACTTGTTATATTGTAAAAGGAATTTGCCCCCTCAAAGAGGCTTCTCATTCATTCTCAAGGCATTGGGTTACTTCTCTTTCTATTTGTATGCTATTTGGGTGTTGGTGCATAACATTTGGTTTCAGAGCATATGATCCTTGGGTTTGGCTGCTTCAAACGAATCACTTGGCATTTTTCTATAATTTTTTTTGGACGTTTTGGATGGAGAAATTTTTGGGAGCTTTACATGATAGTGAAGTACACGTGGCAAAAATTTCAAATTCTGGTTCACTATACTTTTCAAGTTACATGTTATGGAAGTTAGGGTTTTTGACTAGTCTTAAAACTAGTATCAGACAAGTATTTTAAGTAAAACAATCATACCTAATTCTATAAATATCTAAATTCAGTGCCACTAGTTGTATTGAATAAAGTATAGACCATCATATTTTAGGTCAAAATTTCAGAAGTATATTTGAAAATTTGGACATGTAGAAGTTCATACAAGTTCGCTCTCTTGAAAGGGACAAAACCAACAAATTTTGAGAAAGTTACCATAACGTTTTCATGACACATCATTGTTGATGATTACAACTGCATGAGACATCCTCCAGAACACAGATCGAGTGAATTGACTTGAGAGAGAGCCCATGAGTTGGTATGCCCATGAGATGGGTGTGTGGTTCCTATCTGAGACAGAACTAGAACGTTATGTTGGCCTCCTCTATGCAGAGAGTTGAGATGATACTCCAGATGATTTTCATGTGTAACACAATGAGAAAGAAGATTTGTTGAGTTGGACGCGTCTGTGGCTGAGCATGGGTGAACATGTGGGCAAGCCCATGAGTTGGGTGTATCGTTCTGAGACAGAGATGAAATGATGTATTAGCCTCCTCTGTGCAGAGAGTTGAGATGATGTGATACTCCAGATTATCCTCCTGTGTAATGCAATGAGAAATAAGATCTGTTGAGTTGGACGTGCATGTGATTGAGCATAGGTGAACGTGATCCTAGTGCCTAAGTACTAGTGAGTGTGGTTCTCCTGTGAGACGCAGTGAGATAGAGATGTGGACATCCCTGTGGTTGAGCACAGATGGATGTGCCCCTAGTGGCTGAACACTAGTGGGTGTATGAGATCCCTTTCTATATTGTTTAAGATTCAGACTTACCTGTAACCCTATTTGTGATGTAAAAGGTACAAGTCGGCCACACCATAAAGTGAAACATAATTAATGTAAAAGATAATTAAAATAGTAATTATTAATTATATTGTAAGTTATTGAGGTTGGCCCTGTTGTACCAATAGACACTACTTTTGATAGGCTCATTCTAATTTAAATAAAGGTAAATTCTCCATTGAGGAATCATAACACAAGTGTGATTTTGGAAATTTCAGCAAGTACTTACTTCTTGGGAAAAGTGCGCACCTCTCTTGGGCGCTAGTCTTCTAGAGTTTGTGAGCACCCTCTTGTGTGCTAGTCTTTTATGGTGGTGGAGGTCTTTCTCTTGAAGAATATATCAAAGGATTGGCTGGGTTTTCTTCCATTGTTGAGAAGGGTTTCCCAGGATACTTCATGTGTACTTGTGCATGGTGTTTCTTCTTGTGATCTTGGTTTTTGCAACAAATTGTCTATGGTTTAAGTAAAATGCTAAAAATGGAATGAACTTCATGCTTAAGCCTATCTTATTGAAAATTCAACATGGTTTTAGAGCATATGTCTTGAAGAACCCATTGCACAAGCTTCTACCAGTCATCCCTCCTCTTTTGCAGAACCGTACGACCCTCCTAGGGTTTCCAAGAAATTTGTACGACCCTCTTATTTTGGGTGTTTCAACACTTCATACTTGGACATTGGGGATGAATTTAGACAAGAGTGTACGACCTCCTTCAGCGCACCTCCAGAAACTCTCAAAGTGAAATTTTGAGAATTTTGGGTTTTTGGCCCTAGGGTTTCTAGGGTTCCGCAAATTTCTGCAGATTTCTGGTTTTAGGGTTTCTACAGCTCTTTAAAGAAGCCTTCAAGCTTACCTGTGTTCTTCTGAATTTCAAGGCTTATTGTTGGTAGTCATAATCCCAACAAAACCTAAGGTTTCTAGCACAACCTAGCCGTTAGGTTTTCTAGCCCAGTTGACAAGGGTTTGTGAAGAATCTAAAATATGATGAACAAAACTATGATGGAATATAAGCTTGATGGATCAAGCAACTTCAAGTTCATGGAAGAAAAGACTTCAGAAGAGGACTTATTGTGTGTGATACAAAAATGTTTACCAGAGACAACTATCAATGAATGGAAGGAAGATGATGTCAAGGCAAGGAAGACAATCATCTACTCACACTATTACATTGAAGGGTCGGCTTCAAAATAACAAGATGACAAAAGGTGACATCGTGACTACCTTCTTCATGAAGATGTTAGAGGACAGAGATCAGCTAGGTGCCATTGGAGAAATAATATCAACACCCTCAGGTATGCACTTGTATATATTGTTTGTATCATTGTCATGATGGTATTTACAGGAGGAAGGAACCTTGTTGAAGTCATGGATCCAGAGGGATTTCAGTGTATTCAGAGGAAAAACACATTGGAAGTGAAGACTCCAGGTTTTATTGTTTTAATTATCATGCCTCTATCCTACATTTCTAAAGTTTTCTACATTACAAGTAGTTGTTGTAGCTGTGACAACTATCCTTAAATTGTTTTGATTCTAGAGATGTACTCATTATTCTCCTTTAGGAGATATCCTTTTTTTGTTTCCTTTTGTTTTCTTATTCTAGGCAGGTTAACAACAAAGGAAGAAGTTTATCCTTCATAGGGAGTCACTTGACTCAGAGGGAGTCAAAACTATTTGAGAAACATGAAGAACATAACCATTATTTAGGCAACCAAATAAATGATACACAATCAAATGATTTTGTGGGCAGAAGCATGCATGACAATAGTATATGTTCAGAACAGGAATCCCCACCAGATTTTGAAGAACATAACTCTCGAAGAAGCCTTCACCGAAGTGAAGCCTGAGATTGAACACTTCAAGATATTTGGGTGCCAAGTATATTGTCATGTATCCAAAGAGAAGAGATCCAAGACAAACCCTTCAGGGAGAAAGGGTACATTTGTGGGATACAGTGAATCCTTGAAAACATATCAGTTCTACATCCCTAGTTAGAGACATATTGAGGTAAACATAGATATTATCTTTGAAGAAGAGATAGCCTTTCAAAGATCTAGATAATCTCATATGGATATTGACAGTGAGACAATACCTTCTCTCCCTTCAGTAGTTCAGAGGGAGACAGACATTATTCCAGTTGATCTAGTTGTTCAAGATGATCCAGTTGCTCCAGTTGATATGCCCATAGATATTGCAGGAGGGCATAAAGGGCATGCTTGGGCTTGACAAACTCTGCAGGAGGCAGAGGGACATACAACTCCTCAAGGCACATCCCGAGAAAGCAAGAGACTAAAAGAGATTTTTGAGCTACCTTTCAGCCATGAGCCACAACATTGATTCTAAGTCTTCTTTTCATGGAGAAGAAACAGGTGAACAGGTATGGAAAGATGCCATGTGTTACACATCAAAATTACTCACTTCAATGATAACCCATTGTCGTCATGACTAGTGCGCAAGTGTCTCATTATTGGCCTCAAGTGCTGCAAGTGTCGCAAACATCATATTTCCATCTTTCCTATGTCATGTCTCTAAAGACATCACAAGGACACTTAAGACACCTTCAAAGACTGGTTTAAGGAAGATAAATCATTTGATGAAGAGTACAAAGCATTGTCCATGAAGAAAACTACTTAAAAATGAATTTTGGAGGGAAGCGCTCCCCTACCCACTGTCAGGGAGTGCCAACGCTCCCTACCCTCCTTTGGGGGAGCGTTGTAGCACCCTGTACACCCTTATATGGGAGAGCTAGGATTTTTCTGAAGGAATTTTGGGTAGCGCTCCCCTATACATTGTCAGGGAGTGCCAACGCTCTGTGACCTCTTTTGGGGGAACGTTCCAACACTCTGTGCCCCGTTCTGAGGGAGCGCGGGCCTTTTTTGAGCAAATCTTTGGATCTATTAGTCTATTTTGAAGAATGATGTATGGGATATCATTCCAAAACTAGAAGGGAAGTATGTAGTGACTTCCAAGTGGATCTATAAGATCAAACATGCAGCGGATGGAAGTGTCGAGATATACAATGCAAGATTCGTAGCCAAATGATTATTGATGAGTTTGGGTTTCAAAAAAAGTGTTGTTGATCCAATCTATATTATCACATTGTTGGTGACGAGATCCTGATTTCAGTGACTTATTCATGAATCCTAATCGTTGTATGCAATCATGCATTGGATTCTGATTTCGAGATGAAGGACCTTGGTATGATGCACTACTTCTTGGGACTAGAAGTATGGCATAGGATTGATGAGATTTTCCTGAGTCAAGGAAAATATACAGTGAATATATTCGAGATGACAGAAGTGCAAATCCATGCCTACGCCGATGATGATGGAATTGAAGAAAATAAATGATGTTGATTCAGGCGAGATTGATCCACAATTGATTGGATCACTGATGTATCTGGTTAACACCAGACTTGATATATGCTATGCAGTGAATGTACTTAGTTAGTTCATGAGTCAGTCGGGACAGACACACTGGATAGCAGCGAAGCATGTATTGAGATATCTATGAGGAACAGTTGGATATGGCCTGAGATATGCCTCCAGTGTGGACTTGAGTTTGCAGGGATATGTCGATGCAGATTGGAAAGAGAGTACAGTGGACCGGAAGAGCACATCTGGTTTTTGTTTTACCTTGGGGTTTGCCATGGTTTCCTAGTGCAACAGGAAACAAAGCTTTGTGGCCTTAAGTACTGCAAAAGCAGAGTATATAGCATTGAGTGTGGCAGTTTGCGAAGCAGTGTGGCTTCACAAGCTTCTAACAGATTTATTTGATCATGAGATGGATCCTATTATTATAACCAGAGCTATGTGAAGCTCTCTAAGAACCATGTGCTTCATGATAGATAGAATCACGCTGAGATAAACTATTATTATATCAGAGACATTGTGTGGAGGAAAGTAGTACACGTGTAGTACCTTCCTACACATGAGTAGATTGCAGATATCTTCACCAATCCGCTTGCAAAAATGAAGTTCGAGTACTTTCGTAAGAGACTTGGACTGGTGGAGAATGCCTCCCTAGTTGAAAGGGAGTGTTGATGATTACAGTTGTGTGAGACATCCTCCAGAACACAGACTGAGTGAATCGACCCGAGAGAGAGCCCATGAGTTGGGTATGCCCATGAGATGGGTGTGTGGTTCCTATCTGAGACAGAACTTGAACGTTGTGTTGGCCTCCTCTATGTAGAGAGTTGAGATGACACTCCAGATGATTCTCCTGTGTAACGAAGTGAGAAAGAAGATCTATTGAGTTGGACGTGTCTATGGCTAAGCATAGGTGATCGTGTGGGGAAGCCCATGAGTTGGGTGTATCATTCTGAGACAGAGATGAAACAATGTATTAGCCTCCTCTATGAAGAGAGTTGAGATGATGTGATACTACATATGATCCTCCTGTGTAACGCAGTGAGAAAGAAGATCTGTTGAGTTGGACGTGCATGTGGTTGAGCACAGGTGAATGTGATCCTAGTGGATGAGCATTAGTGAGTGTGGTTCTCCTGTGAGACGTAGTGAGATAGAGATCTAGACATCCATGTGGCTGAGCACAGATGGATGTGCCCCTAGTGGCTGAGCACTAGTGGGTGTATGAGATCCCTTTCTATATTGCTTAAGAGTCAAACTTCCATGTAACCCTATTTGTGATGTAAAGGGTATAGGTTGGCCCCACCATAAAGTGAAAGATAATTAATGTAAAAGATAATTAATATAGTACTTATTAATTATATTGTAAGTTATTGAGGTTCTCCCTGTTGTTCCAATAGACACTACTTTTGATAGGTTCAATCTAATATAAATAAAGGTAAATTCTCCTTTGAGGAATCATAACACAAGTGTGAATTTGGAAATTTCAGCAAGTACTTACTTCTTGGGAAAAGTGCGCACCTCTCTTGGGCGCTAGTCTTCCAGGGTTTGTGAGCACCCTTTTGTGTGCTAGTCTTTTATGGTGGTGGAGGTATTTCTCTTAAAGTATATAACAAAGGATTGGATAGGTTTTCTTCCCTTATTGAGAAGGGTTTCCCAGGATACTTCTTGTGTACTTGTGCATGGTGTTTCTTCTTGTGATCTTGGTTGTTGCAACAAATTGTCTATGGTTTAAGTAAAATGATAAAAATGGAATGAACTTAATGCTTTAGCCTAGCTTATTGAAAATTCAATAGTCATAAATTTCAAACTTGTGACATTGTACAGAAGACATATCAGGCTACCACATACCATAATTTTATACTCAGAGGTGTAGAAATTTCAGAGTTATCTCATGTGCAAGGTTGGCCTACAGAACAAACTCTAAATCAAGGTTTTAAAAAGATATGTTAAATTGGAACTTCCATAACTTTTTATTGGAAGATCTATTTGAGGTGATTCAAAAGGTGCGGTAAAGAGAAAATAGAGGACAAATCTAAGTAAACATTATTTTTGGTTTACATGGCAACAGGTGGTGGAAAAAATTATATGCCTTCTAAACCTCCATATAACTCATCCACGACTCCTGAAGAAGGTGAATACTTAGGGAACCAAGTATCCCAATTGAGGAATGAATTTGATGACATGGGTGTTAATGCATTGAAAAATGTTGATTTGTTACATTTAGAGGAAATCCTTAAATAAATTGAAAATAAAATTGAAAATTTGATGGATCAAAAGATGGAATGATTACAAAATTCTATGGAAGCCATTCTCTTACATACCCTAGATGAGAGGTTCCCTAAAAGTGATACTGTGACCCAAGGAAATCATTAAAATAATGAGAACAAAATCGTTGAACCCCGGTCACATATGGGGAATATTTTAACACATTTGGAGAACACGAAGCTTGAGTCCTAATATCATGATCATTCATCACTCCAAGATCTGGATCATTAGGGGCTCAACTCGGGACCAAGGAACTACTTAATTCCCAAGATCGATATGAGGAAGTTTGATAATAAAGATCTTATAACATAGATTTTCCAAATGGAGCAATTCTTTGATCTACACCAAGTGCCAACTTTACAAAAAGAAACTCTTGCATCCTTGTATTTAGAATATGATCAATTTGTCTGGTACCAACAACTTTGTGAATGAAAAAATTATTTTATTGTCTTTTGGTCCATTTTTACAGATGAATTGATAAAACGTTATGGGTATATTAAGAGCAACACATTCTTTAGTTAATTGATAAATATTTGGCAAAGAGGTCCAATTATAGAGCACATTCAATCATTTAAAAATTTGAGTATCATAGTAAAGAACATTCAAGAGGATAATTTGTTAGACCTCTTTATGTTTGTTTTAAAGGAGAGAATTCAAGATGAGGTGTTTCGCTTGTAACCTAAATCTCTAGAGCATGCTTTCAATGTGGAAAGGAAAGTTAAAATTAAAAATATGGCTACTATAAGGGTGGCCACTAAAAACCATAGAGAGCACTATGTTCCCTCTCCTAACCTCACTCAACCCACAAGGTTGAAACCTCAATGAATGGATGACAAAAGAGAAAAAGAAATATGTTTCAATTTTGACATCAAGTACATTGAGGGGCATAAGTGCAGTGAGAGAAAATTATTCTACATAGATTGTGAAGAAGAAGAAGATCAAGAACTGGAATCGTTGCAAGATCTAGAACTAGAAGAGACTACTCCAACAATATTTTGTCATGAAATTCTCAACACTCCTCAAAATCTCAAGATAGAAGAATATATCAAAAACAAAAAAGGTAACTATGTTGATTGATTCTATTAGTACCCATAACTTTGTTAATTGGAAATTAGCCAAACTTCTCAATTGATTTATATATTTGACACCAAAGTTTCAAGTAATGATTGCATATGGAGGTACCATAAATTGTGCAGGGAAATGCCACAATATTAAGCTCGCCATGGGGGAGTATTTCTTGGAGTACAATGATTACAATCCAATGGGTGGTGTTGATGTTGTATTAGGGGTCCAATGTTTACAATCATTGAGAACAATGTGTCTTAAATTTCATGAGGCTTTCCTTGGAAGGAAAGGAAATTGAACAAAGAGGTATGATGATATCCAAGGAAAACCCTCTAAAGTGATAAGCTCTAACAACATGGAAAAATTTCTAAAAGAGGGACACCACAGTGTAATTGAATAATTGTGCTCGCTAGATGTTCAAACATCTAGACCTTGTGTTCCCATGGATCTCCAAAAAGTTATCAACAATCACTCCAAATGATTTGGAGAGATACATAAAGGTCTCCCACCTACTCGAGATTGTGACCATGTTATTCATTTGCAATCAGGAAGTGTACCACCTAACTTAAGACCTTACAGGTTTACAAATGCACAAAAGAGTGAGATTGAGCATATGGTTCAAGAAATGTTAGAGTCCAACATCATTCAACCTAACCAAAGTGCTTTCTCTTCACTAATGATGATGGTTTATGAAAAGGAAGTTCCATGGCGTGTGTGTCCATATTATAGAGATATAAACAAGATTATTTTCAAAGATAAGTTTCCTATTCATGTCATTGATGAATTATTAGATGAATTGTATGGAGAAATTACCTTTACCAAGTTGGATCTCCATTCTGGATATCATCAAATCAAAATGAGGGAAGAAGACATCCCCAAAACACATTTAGAACACATGAAGGTCATTATGAGTTTTTGGATATGTCGATTGGCCCTACTAATACACCTTTCACATTTCAAAGCTTGATGAATTCTATTTTCAAACCCTTCCTTAAAAAAATTGTCTTAGTATTTTTTGATGATGTGACTAGTCTACAACAAATCTTGGGAACATGTACAACATGTTGACATGGTCTTAAAACTATTGGATGAGAAACAAATATATGCAAATACTTCCAGGTGTGCCTTTGGGGTTCATGAAGTGGAATATTTTGGTCATATTATATATCATGAAGGCATTAAAGTGGACGATAAAAAAATTAAAGCTATGATGGAATGGCCAATTCCCAAAACCTTGAAGAATCTTAGAGGATTCTTAATATTGATGGGACATTACTGCAATTTTGTCAAGATTATGGTCAAATAGTAGCACCTCTAACAACATTATTGAAAAAATGAGGCATTTTCTTGGACTTAAGAAGAAACCAAAATTTTTGAAAAACTTAAGAAGGCCATGTATATAACTCTTGTCCTCGCCATACCCGACTTCACAATTTTTTTTTATTGTGGAGTGTGGTACCTTAGGGCATGGAATTGGTGTAGTTTTGAAGCAAGAAGGAAGGTCCCTTGCCTTTGAAAGCTAACAAATTTTACTTAAACCCATTTATGAAAAGGAAATGTCGACCATACTACATGTAGTTAAGAAATTCCGCCCTTACCTAACTGAAAGACACTTCAAGATAAAAATAAATCATGATAGTCCAAAATACTTCTTGGAACAACGATTATCTTTAGAAGAGCACCAAAAATGGGTTACAAAGATGCTAGGTTATGACTCTAAAATTATCTAAAATAAAGGAAAACAAAATATGGTGGAAGATGCACTTTCAAGGAAAGAACAAGACACAAAGGGGTTACTTTGTGCTATTTCCATTATGTAATCTAATTGGGTGGACAAAGCACGGATGGAATGGAAGTAAGATCATAATGTATGCAATATCTTTCAACAACTACAAGATAACTCAAGTGCATAAATTTTTGTGGAATAATGATTCATTGTGGTATCAGTATCACCTATATTTATGTAAGAATTCCTAACTCAAATAGAAGATCATTTTGGAATTGCACACTTCTCCTATAGGAGGATGTTCGAGGTTCCTAAAAACTTACCACAGGATCAAGAAGGATTTTTTTTTAGAATGTCTTAAAATTGATGTTCAAATGTTCATGGCTATATGCCTGGTTTGCCAATAGAATAATGGAGAGAGAATTAATATCCCTTGCATTCTACAACCATTATACATACCAATTCAACACTGGCAATAGGTCTCAATGGATTTTATTATAGGTCTACCAAAGTCCAAAGGAAAGAATTTCATGATGATAGTGGTGGATTGACTCATAAAGTATGCCCATTTTTCCTCTCTTTCTCATCCTTTTAAAGAAAGTACAGTAGTTGCAACATTCATAGAAACAACTCATAAGCTACATGGAATCCCCACGATTATTTTATGTGATAGAGATCCAATTTTCACTAATAATTTTTGGATTGAATTATTTTCCTATTTGGGTACTCAATTGTCTCACGACTCTTACCACCCTCAATTCAATAGGAAAATGAAGATTGTGACTAAATATCTAGAAGGGTATCTTCGTCACTTTGCATATGATAAATAGATACAGTGGGTCCAGTGTTTTCCCTTGGAAAAATGGTGGTGCAACATGTTCTTCCATACTTCATAAAAAAATGTCCCCATTTATCACATTGTATGGCTATCATCCTCCATCCATCTCATCACCCTTGAGAGGGAAAGCGAAGGTTCCAACAGTGGAGGACCACATAGACCACCAACAAGAGGTTCTCCAGCTATTGAAGAAAAACTTGGATATAGCACAAAATAGGATGAAACAACAAGTAGATCAACATCACAACAAAAGGAAATTTGAAGTGGGGGATTGGGTATTTATGAGGCTACAACCATACAAAAATATGTCCTTCAAATAACAAAGGAAGAACAATAAATTAGCACCCAAGTACTATGGTCCCTATAAGGTGTTGTGAAGGATTGAAAATATGGCTTACAAATTGGAGTTGTCTCCATCTTCACATATCAATCCAGTCTTCCATGTTTCCTTCTTAAAGAAGGTAATTGACGATAATATCCCAATTCAAACTATTTTACCAAAGATTAATGAAGAATGGAAAAACATGTTAGAATCAAAACAATCCTAGAAACATGAATCAAACAATTGCGAAATTGAGTAATTAATCAAGTGGAAGAACCTACCCGTAGAAGAGGTGGCATGGAAAGATGAGTTCTTCATGCAAAAATATCCACAACTAATCAAGTGTTGAGGACAATACTTGTTTTAAAGGGAGGAGCATGTTAAGCCCTAGATATTGAGTTATTACATTTCTATTGTTATATTAGTGTTGCTCTTATTAGTGAGCTAGGCCCTTTAATGGTTGACTAGACCATTTAATTGTAATTGTACCCTTTGTCTCCTATATATACCAAGGAGACCTATTTTTAGAGATCATCTCATCTTGTGCATTTGTTATAAAGAGGCTTTTCATTCATTCATCTCTTCCATTCTCAAGACATGGAGTTACTTCTCTTTCTATTTTTATGCTATTTGGGTGTTTGGTGCATAATAAACAATGTGAATGTTTGACGTTGTTATTAATTTAAATTAAAATAAAATGAATATATTTTGTATTTTTTAAAGTTTATCAATATTTGTTTATATTTACAATAACATGAGTTTATGGCTTCCATTAATAAATTGTAGATAACGATATTTTTTGCAATCCTTAGTTCTCAACTCTCTTGAGTTGCCAAAATTTGCTGCAAAATGAGAACATGTCCATCATCTAGGAATATAAAGATATTTAAGGTTTTACCTGTTTGTCATACCATTTTCTTCCAAAATGAGACATGAAAGGTGTGAAGTGCAGAAGAACACGTCCATCATCTAGGGATAGCAAGATATTTGAATTGGTAATATTTTTCCCTACCACTCTCTACAAGAATGAGATATGAAATGTGTTATGCACTTGTGATTGTGCTAGCAATTTAAGAGTATATTCCTAGAACCTTGTAAGGCCAATAGTATCTAGGTCCAAGCTTCTCCATTCATTTTCGTTTAAGATATTTTCTTATAAGGTTGCAATGTCAAGAAGGCTCAATCATAGTATCTAGGCCCAAGCTTCTACATTCATTTACCTCTAAGATATTTTTCTTATAATGTTGCAGTGTCAAGTAGACTCAATCTCACACTTTAAATTCCTATTGATTGTAGTGTTAGTCCTACTAGGAATATCCTATCTTGATTCAATTTGAAGTTCTCCTTTAGTTTTTGCAATATTTGTTGGATTTTCTCCATGAAATATCTAATATCTAATAGCTCACAACTACAAAGGAACTTAAATGGAGACATTCCAATAGATTTTTAGTATGTTATATTATATTGATTCTTTTCCAAGTGGAACCATTTTGGATAGGAAGCAAACTAACCCGCAAAATTTTCTATCTGTGTATCCATTCAAGAGCGATAGATTATACTTGGCATTAAGGTGGTACCAACGAGTCTAAATAACTCCTTCCAATAGTTGTTGATGAATTTCAAGTCACAGTTATTGACAATATTCTTTGGAAGCCCATATAATCTAAGGCTTTTTCACTATATCGATTGAGATAAAATGGTCGCACTTAGTCAATCAATCAACCACTACAAGGATGGTATTATTTCCTCCCGCTCCTTCCAATATTTGTTGATGAATTTCAAGTCACAATCACTAACAATATTCTTTGGAAGCCCATGCAACCTACAATTTTTCCTACATAAACTATTCAACATCCAAGGCTTTGGAAATGCATCCATTTAGATAAAATGGCCACACTTAGTCAATAAATCAACCACTACAAGGATGATGTTTTTTCATCCCACTCCTTCCAATAGTTGCTAATGAATTTCAAGTCACAATCTCTAACAATACTCTTTATTATCCCATGCAACCTGTAATTATGTTACATTAGCAATCCAACATCTAAGGCTTTAGCAATGTATCCACATAGATAAAATGGCCACATGTAGTCAATGAGTCAACATCACTAGAAGGATAGTATTTTTCCCTCTCGTCATGGGTAACCCTATACTTTTTCCCACCTTTAACTAGGAATAGACAAAGGCTGTAACAATCTAGACATTTTATAGTCTCTATTTATGGTTTTGGCAGGGTTCACATGAAGCAACAAAATATTTCACAATCCCTTTAATCCCCTTCCAAAACTATTTACACCTTACATTGTAATAGGTCTTAAATATGCCGACATGATTAGAAATAGATGCAAAATGACATTCTATTAGAACCCTCTTGTTAACATTAGAGTTTGGCACAAGACAAAGGTAATCAATTCTATTATGCAAAAAAAAAAAAAAATCACTTAAGAAGGTATCCTTAATGTCCTCTTTTTGCACATTTTTTTAGATATTGTAGCATAGTAGAAACAATTTCGTTGTTGGCATTTGTAGCAAATTTGTCTTCTCTCCACCCTAGTTTTACTGTAGATATTTATTTTAATTTTGACAAGCGAGATAAGAGATCTTAAACCACATTATTTACTCCCTTCTTGAAATGAATTTCAAAATCAAAACCATGTAATTTTCTCACCCGCTTGGCTTGTTCATTACTCATTTTTTTTTTATGTGATAAGAAATACTTTGAACTTTGGTGGTTTATACAACTAATAAGACATCACAACAACAAATATTGTTTGATTTTTTGTAGAGCATGTATAAGAGCCAACAACATTTATTTATTATAGATTGATAAAAGTTTGTCTTTACTAGGGGGAAACTCATTAATATCAAAGGAAATTGGTCACTAATTTTGTATTGAGATAGGACCCCTTAGATAGTGTCGGAAGCGTCACTTTCAAATTTAAATGATTATGAGAAATTGGGAGTGTGAGTACAAGGTTGGAAGGCATTACCATCTTCACATATTAAAAGGAAATCTATGCTACCTTGGTTCATTTGAAAATCAGTACTTTGCAAAATCAATGAGGGGTGTTTGGAACATCCAAATCCTTTTTAATATTTTTTTTGGTAGAAATTGCATAGCCCTTTAAATCGTCAATTACATCACAAATTTTGGAGTGGGTTAATCAATAATGCCTCAAATCTTAGTCATGCCATTTTACTTGATCCCCACTTATGATGTGTCCCAAGAACACAAGTTCACTCTTTGCAAACTCACACTTTGATTCTTTTGCAAATGGAGTTAGTTAAAGCCAGAGGATTTCTAACACGATTTTCAAATGATGTAAATGCTCCTTCATATTCTTGTTATGAAAGAGAAGATTGTCAAAGAAGACAAAAATTATTTTTGTCAACGATGAATTTCCAAGTCAGTGAAAGTGGGTAGCTAATATAGCACCGACCAAGGTTCAAGTCCTACCAAGTGGCATGCTCACACTTGTGGATGTATGCCAACATACACACCAATGGTTAGGTCTAGGTGAAATTCATGCACAACCTTGGCATAACAAGTGCCTCCACTCGTGGCTTTGAATTCAAAGGCCACTGAATTGAATGGTGTTAATGATTCCCTCATAATGCCATATCTGGGGTTGTTAGCCTCAATGTGATAAAATGTCTCAAAAATGGCTTAAGTATTTAATCCATCGTACCTTAGAATGTTGTTGGTGCATTGGTTTAGTCCAAAATGCATCATCTAAACTCTTAGTGACCATGATGAGTTGCAGAGGCTCTCTTAAATTAGCCACATTCCCTCACCCTTATCTCGCAATATCAAGATCTCACATCATTCTCTATAATTGTTCAATGCAATTTTCCATTAAGACATCTATACGTGGAATGGGGAATCTATTTTAACGGTCATCTTGTTTAATTCTATGTAGTCAATTCACATATCAAAGGAGCCATCACTCATCCTTGTTAACACTTCTATAGATGCAAAGGGACAATTACTAGTTGCTATATGAACCACATCCAATAATTGTTACATTATTTTGTCTCTCTTATCCTTCGATAACTTTGGATACTTGTAGGGAGGAAGAATGCCTAGTTTGGTCCTCCGCTCTAGCTCAATGATGTGGTCTTGACCCTTCTCGAGTGGTAGCCCATGAGATAGATCCTAGAAAACATCTACAAATTCATCAATCAATTGTTGCAATACCCCTTTTGTTGGATTGTGGACCTTTACCTTGACATGCAAACCCTTCGTGGAATTGCACTTTACCCTTAGCAAGTTGTTTTGTCATTTTGTTTATGGAATCAACATGTTTGCACCAAGTTGCAACTCTCTAATGTGAGTGGTTGTCATTTTACCACAAATTTCATATTTCATAGTGTCATTGGCCATGGCTACTTGGAAATGTGTTAATGGATTGACTTTTAGCCCCAACAATTATATTGATTTGGACTCTATGAAGCCCAAGTTCCACCAAAATCGATAAGTGCAAACACATTTCTCTAGTTAACTTTGCTCATTATCCTTGAGGTTTGAAATTAGATTATTCCTATCATGGGAGCAAGGTAAACTATTGGAATCTCTTATTGATCAATGATTATACTTTCTAGTCCCATTGACCTATCTTTTGGTCATTTGTTGGGCATTAATGGAATTATTTTATCTTATCTTTTTCATCTGTATTAATAATTTCTTCCTTGTCTTTTGTTATTCACTTCAATGGTTCTTTCAAAATCTCAATCACGTGGATCTTCTCAAAATTCTTACAATTGTGATCCTTGAACAATTTATCTTTGTAATTAAAACATAGGTTCATTGTACATAGCTCAACAATAATCATAAGGTCTACCATCCTAACCTTTGATTGTCCAACAATAATTATAACATGGAAACTAGGTTTGTTAGTGCTTGGTCTACCATTTCGACCTTGAATTGTCCATACGATGACATGGGAACTAGGTTTCTTAATTCCCTTAAAATTACCCTTTATTGTTTAAAGGGTTTTTAAATAAATCCATATTATAAAATAGCTTCTAACAATTTCTTTAAAAACACTTTGCTTATTGGATGACGTCCCAAGAGTCTTAAGTTTCAAGGCTTTGACATATATCTAGAGAAATTTTGTGGCCCACCAATATACATGTCATGAATACATATTTTCTCTTTGGAATAATAGTATGTTTTATTGCTTTTATCAAAATAAAAACGCTTTGCTTATTAGAAAGCGTCGCAAGAGTCTTAAGTTTCAGGGCTTTGACATATATCTAGAGAAATTCTGTAAGCCACCAATATACATGTCATGAATAAATATTTTCTCTTTGGAATAATTGTATGTTTTATTACTTCTATCAAAATAATCTTTCTTATATAAAAAAATGTAGTAAAAAACAATCACACGTTCATCCCAAAAAGTTATTTCTAGTTGATCACCTTCACCTCCTTCACGTTGATTGGTGGCAAATGAAAAAAACAACTCCTCCACGTTATCCAAAAAAATGGAGTGTAGTTGGCATCCCGTACTCCTCGAGGCTCACCTAGAACGCCATTAACTGTTAATACCGGTGTTTATGGTGAATTTCTTAAGTTTTGTGGATGGTGATGTCATTTTACCTTTAATGCCATTTTGATTGGAGCACCATTTTGCATTTATTATTTTCTTTTGCCTTGGATTTTGTGGCATTTTTTTACGAACTTTTTTACGACGTAGTTTAGAAGTTCTGCATTTTTAATTTTTTTTGGTTGTTTTTATATATATATATATATATTTTTTTTTGTTTACAACGTAGTTTAGAAGTTCTGCATTTTTAATTTTTTTTGGTTGTTTTTTTATATATATATTTTTTTAAATTGGGCAAGAAATTTAGAAGAATGGATGAAATTGTAAATTTCTTTTTGTTGGTTGCTTTATATATATGTAGTCTAAAATCGGGCAAGAAATTTAAGAGGGGTGAAATTGCAAATTTAAGTAGATGAGAATACATATTTTGGTGTTCTAGAGGTTTTTGAAGGTGTTGAATCCATTATTGCACTCAAAAACTCTATTTAAACAATGTAAAATTGGGATTTCACCATTAATTGATTTATCAAATTACTTGTCAGATTGGGCCATTTTTTACTTATAAAATTGTTATATACTTATAGTCTATACATAGCAAAATTGATTTTGAACTTAACAACCACTAAAAAAACTGGTAGTTTTTAGAATGATGAATATGACAACAAAGTACAGAGTCTAAATGTTCTACAATTTTCAGTTATATTTTCCAATCACTTTTGTCTGAAATCCAACCAGAAATTGTTTGAATTGCAGATTTTTATTGTTAAATCTCCACATTTTGCTCTAAGGGTTTTTCAGGACTCTGAATCTATTTATACATTTCAAAATGGATTTTAAAAAACAAAAAACTGTTATTTCACCAACAATTATATCGCCCTATTCCAATGATGTATGATGTTGCTGAAAATAGACAAAAACGTAAAACTTTTTAGACAAAATAATTTCTAATAAATACAAACAAAAGAAATTGAATCAGAGTACTGCCCCAACACAATATATTCAAATTCAGTAAGCGAGATGATATAAACAGTGCTAATATCTCCAGTTTGATCACGCATATTTTATCTAGATAGACATATAAAGGATCTCTTGCAAATAATGGTTATAGAGGACATTATATTTATCATGTTAAATTAAATTCGTGGGAACAAACAATATTTATAACTGTAAACAAGGGAAAAACAGGGAATGAATGAATCTGCTGATTTGAGAAAGCAGAAAATATATAGACACGATGCCCAAAAGATAGTTAGTTCACAGAATGAACGGGATACATAGCATTACTTTACAGCCGAATGGTATCGAAAACCACCAAATTCGGTACATGAAGAACACTCCAAATGCTCACAGGACAAAACAATTATGTTTAGGTTTTCCCTCGGATTAAAGGAGCTTCAAAAGAGATATTCTGATAAATCCCAAGGCACATGCCATTGTTATACCTCAAGATCATAACTTCAAGGTAGAATTATATCTCTGTTCTATACTCACGATCTCAAAAAATAAGACAGCGATGAACATCTAAAATCAAGAATATGTCTACATTGGAGATGTTGCACGTTCGAAAAATGGATCTCAAATGTTATCCTGCATCAGACTTCGACATTACCTAGAAAAGATCTCCAAGGAACGATTCCCATACCAATGGCATCCATAGTCAGGAGCAGTTGTAAAATGAATATCACACACCCAGCAACATTTCTAGGTGATCTCTACTAGTCCGACAAACAGAGATGTTTAGGGTGATTTTTCTTATCATGCACAAAAGAAGGGTATTTTATGACGGGATTCCTTTAAGACATTCACATTGAAACCGAGGTATCAAATGACCTAATGCATGATAAAGTGGATCTCAGAAGTTGATGTTTTCTAGCCTTTTCTTCTACATTAAAGTTAACACTTTTGACAAACACAGAGAAACCAAAAAGCCCGTACTTACTCGATACAAACATACTCAGCATAGCAACCGTCATGGAGTTGAAGATTCGAGATCAAGACTATTAACATTTCTATCAAAATCAGTGGGGAAAAGAGAACGCGATAAGTTATGATCTGAAGTTGAGGAAGGTCCTTTCTGAGAGGAGATTGGAGGATTCCGCTTCTGCATTCTGCCAACTTCTTTACAAACTTGATCCAGCATGCTTGTGAAGTCCCGCACAATCACAAAAATACGAAAGGGGTGTGCTTCTTCCTTTGCTGCATTACCATGAAAATACTTGGTGATTTCCTTCACATGAGAGAAGACTCTCGCTTCTTTGCCTTGTATCTGTCTGATCTCCTCTTCAGCCTGCTGCAGAAATGATCCCATAGACTGATGAAATATACCTTCTGGCACGTTCTTACTTGCATTTTCATCCCTTTTCTGGCTAGTAAACTCTATTTGCAAAAATGACTTCATCTTTGCAAGCCCTCTAGCAAGTTTTGACACAGCACCAGTCAAAGCATGTGAGTCTATTGCAGCTGCCTTCTTTACATTGCATAAATCAGCGCTCAAGTTTGCAAGAACCTGCAAACCAAGTGTTCTATAATAGTCTTCTCTATCCTCAGAAGACTCATTTTCACCACTTGTAGGATAAGTTTGACCATCTACAACACTGGAAGTAGTATTAGAGACAGATTGTGGACCAGCATGTGTCCTAACATAGTCTTCTCTGTCCTCAGAACTCTCATTTTCACTGCTTATATGATAAGTTGGACGATCTATGACATTGGAAGTAGTATTAGAGCCAGATTGTTGACCAGCACGTGCAGCACGTGCAGCACGCATACCTTCTGCTCTTACAATCTCTTGAACAACAAAATGTAATAAGGTTGTCTTTCCATCTGTACCTTTGACATCTGCTAATTTGAGAAGGGTGTCAAGCTTAAAAGCTTTAGCTCCTCCACGATAGGTACCAACATTCATGCGATTACCTGTTTTCAAAACAGCTTCCAGCAACTTTAGGAACAGACGACTGCACCTCAGTTCTTTACATCCTGCCTGTAAAACAGTTAAACAGGGAATGAACCGTGTCATTCCTTCATCTGCTCTTGTATTCTTAAAATTTATATCTAGAAAGATCCTTTCATGCATCAATCAAGGCCTGTTAATTAAAAATAATAAACAGTGAAGGAAATTTACCTCCAATATCTCAAATGATTCTCTGATATAACTAACTTCCTCTCTGAATTTTTCCCTGTACCACATTGCATCAAATCGTTTGAAGGCAAGAGGAATATCCAATAATGCCTTAACAAACTGCTCTGCTGGACCAAGCTCAGAAATGTCGCCATTATAATCTTTCAATTTTATTTCTTCCTCTTCGGTTGGTGCCATCTTTACAAGTGTCTCCAGAAGCTGAGGACTTAAGCCTTCACCTGTACTCCAGACACAGGAACAATGTTAACAATTAAAACAGGTCACTAACCCATACCAGAATAACTGCAAAGCCTTTGTGCTTAGTGGCATTACACCTAATAGATAAATTCAGTCCAATAACTTCTTATTTGTTCAGATAGGACAGACTTCTTAGAATCACCATGCAATGAGAAACGTAGACTGGTGAAAGGAAACATGACAAGAGAAACAAAGAGAAGAACTGATAAAATAACAGTATCAGAAAAAAGTAGTTCGAGTGTAAAATTCCAGGCATAAACTTTTGATGTCAGTTGTACAATAACAATCATGTATTTAGAATTTACTATAGGTAGAGCAAATCAATAAGAATAAGCAATGATCCCACAGATCAGACAGTAAACACGAGTGAAAAACCTAAGAAGCTTAAAAAACTACCAACTTTGGAGCAACGGTAGCAAAAGCAAATACAATGAAAAAAACCAGAG
>JZKD02S2187869.1:0-10008 GCA_000966675.3 Picea glauca
GGGATGTACACCCACCACAAACTCATTTTATTTTCTTTATCACAATATTTCACCAAGCCAAGAGAGACTTTGGTTCTTCTTCATAGCATCCCTCACATAGACCTACATTCATAGTTCCCCTACCTACTTCTAGACTCAATCCAAAGAAGGTTTCCCTAGCTCTTCCCAAAAAATCACCTCAAGGCAGCACAAATCCACCCATGTGGAGTGAATTGGATCCATGAGGAACCTCACCCCTCCTTGTCCAAATCTTCCTCAGAACCTTAGTGTTGATATTGTTCCCTTCCTTCATGTGTCTTCTTGGTTGTGCACCCTTTATCTTTTATATCGACTCAAAACTTCACATTCTTGAATGGTCACATCCTTGGGGTTTTTCACATCCGTTCATATACATACACACCCAAAAACACCAACACACCCCTTCATAGATACACATTCCCAAATGAAATCATGCACTTATCAACCTTTTATTCCCTTGGGACTGACGATCCTAAACCTTGGGTGCACTCCTCGTGCTAATGCTTATGTTGGTGTGCTAAAACTTGTACTTTTCCTCATGCTTGGGAAATTCCATTTGTGTGTTCACAATCCCAGAGAAACCACTGTTACAAGGAAAATCACTCTAAGGAATGGGGTAAAATAGAACAAATGGAATGACACACATAAATCAACTCTAATCCCAAGTATGCTATAGAAATGAAAATTCTGACAAGACAAGATCAAGGGCCTACCTTGTCCAGATGTTTGATGAACACCGTCATTAAGAATGAAACTCAAAAATTTATACCTACAACTTGTCTTCAACGACCAAGATAAGAAATCATATGGTCATAATATATAATGTTATCATATGAAATTGTTGGTCAGTTTTCATAGGGATTGGTTTTGTCATTAATGTCAAACTTAAATCCATAAGATTGAGAGAAGAAACTGTATGGTGGTTAGCTAAGAGTTCCTTTGGAACTCGAGAATTCAAAAAGGAAGGAGCACGTAGTAGAAGAGAATGGATCTTGGATGTTAGATCTGAGCACGGGGCCTGACCGTCGTCAGATCCAGGAGAACTTGCACGTTCTTTAAAGTGCAAGGTGAAGCGAGCTTAAAAAATCCTGAAAGCAGGAGAACCATCCATCTTCGCGCAGGACACATGGTCACAAATCAACTTTTCGCTGACAGGAAAGTCAAAGAAAGGAGGTGCTCCAACTTTTGATATCGCGATACACGAAATCGTGAAATGCAAAGTTTCGATGAGATCAGGACCGTCTGATCACGAAAGGTCGTGGGCTATCGATTGAAGAAAAGCGGATAACCTGCATCGCAACTTGGAGTGTTGAAACACTTCATTACAAGAATGTCAAAATGACGAAATGCGAAATGCTGAAATGCGGAATGCCTAAATGCCGAAATATGAAACATTGAAATGCTGAAATGCGAAATGCATTTTTGGCATAGGTAGTGGTTACCGTCGATGGTCATGTGAGAGGGAAGAGCTAGCACGAAGCTACGATCCATTTCAGTAATCACAACTTGGAGTGTTGAGACCCTTCGACACAAGATTGTCGAAATGCAAAATGGGAAACGCATTTCGATTAGCCTATGGTCACAGCCAATGGGCATATGGTTTAGAACAAGTGTCTTGCTAAAGTGATAGAGGGTTATTCTATGCTGAAAAGTAAAAACAAACTTATGTTCATCGAATGGTGCTGATTAAATATTTAAATTGATCATGTGGATGTTGTTCTTCTTGATGCCTTGGCCAATAATGATCATTGTAAGGTAGTTATTAAGTTATTGTAACTGAATCTTCAAAGCCCGAGGGTTCTAGTGTATGCTCTGAATGTACAAGGTAAATATAAGTGAAATTTTGTGTGATGGATATTATGGAATTAATGGTAGAGCCATAGCTCTGGAAAACAAAACACAGAGGAGAAAAGTAAAATTCATTTCTGTAAATTAAAATGAATTGAAATAAAATTATATAGGGACAGTGAGAAGAAATGATGAAGGTAGAGCAAATATTAAGGAGAGAAGGCATATGCGAAAATTGATAAATCTAAGTGGTTTGGTCAAGAATGGATTATGATATGAATATATAAACACAAAATATTTGAATGCTTAATATTTGACAAAGAAGATAAAGAGTTGGTTTGCAGGTTCTTAGTGGTAGAGAAGGATTCCAGGGTGGTACGGAGGAGCAAGGGGAGACTGTAAAAGTATCATGTACAAATTGGTGCTTGTACATCTGGGAGTTGTAGCTTCCATTCAGTAGGTGTTGAAGAAACAAAGGTAGCAGCCTCATCTGTGTTGTAGCTCAGATAAAATAAGAATGTAAAGAAAAGTTGGAACTTGCCTTTCATTCATAAGAAGAAGAGGTTTTTCCCTTTTGGGTTTCCTCATGAAAATACATTTGTCATTGTCTATTTATGTGAGTGCATATTAATTGATCTGAATGATTTGTAGCAAGACATATAGTAAAAGGCATAATCTGTGTTCATTGATTAATTTGTTTTAAAGAAAAGAAATATTTTGTATCTAACTGATTCACCCCCCCCTCTGAGTTAGGTTATCTTGTTTAATAGAAATAACATAAACCATTAACATACATGACAAATACGCCCATGGAATAAAAATTGAAATATTTGCAAGATATCAATTGGACAAGAAAAGAGTATTTCTATTAAAATAATCAACATAAGTACATATGTGACAAAATTTTGTACCGGAACATCTCAGAATCGAGAAACTATGTCCCTTCTAGCTAGGCCTCCACCACTTTAATCCTCCACCAAAGGAAATCTATTATAAAGGATACACTGAGGTTCTCCACAAAGAAGTAATAGGTTGAGGGTTGTTGAAGGATAAAGGGATGCAGACTCAATGTGAAGTGAAATTTCTCCAGAGTATACTTGTTCTCAAAAGTTGAATTCTCTCCCCCTTTATGGTTTGGATATGGTCCAATTCATAGCCTTCAAATGGAACTGAAGGGTCAGGTCATAACATTTCTAGTATATGGAAGGTTAAGGATCATGGATATCGTGAAGTGACATGGAAACCCGACATAATTTTTTATTTTGAGCACCGAACCTGGTGTACGCGGGTTGTAGTGGTACAAACTACGTATACACATGTTGTTTAACTGGTAGGATGCATATATGTGGAAAGATATGTTTTTTTGGATTTGGAAGGTACAAAAAGGGGACTTCAAGTCTACATAGGGAAATGGAAAGTCCATCCAAGAAAGTTGCATGGGGTGAGGCAAAAATTTCTATAACACCCACATGCCTAACTAGTGCGTCTCTTGGGTTTCAGAGAAACTGATGCAATATTATCATCATTAGTATTGAAGGGGTCGAGTGGAGGACATCTCAGTGTTAGTGCACACATTTTAAAACAATTTTAAATTCCAAAGGAGGGTACATCTTCTTTAATTTTTGAAAATCTTGTAATTAAATCCCTTTTAAATGTTTTGAGGCTAGATCCATTGTGAACAATCGTAGGAGATTGTATCTTATTTAATTCTTGAAGGATTCTACCTATTGTTGCACATTATTTTCATCATCCCCATGACCATTAATGATGTAAACCTATATGTTTCCTTCAGAGGGGTTAGTGGTCGAATTCTTGAAGAAATAAGGGAGAAGGACTTTTTACTGAGAGAAGAAGTTGTATTTTTTTTTTTGTAAAAACCCTATTAAAAAGGATTTGTGTAGGCTGGACTATAGATAGTGTGAAGAAATGCATGATTTATGTAGGATACACTATAGCTAGAATGTGGAGTTTCCTTAGGTTTCTCTATATCTAGGGTGCGACGGCCTTCGTACATGGGAAAATTGAGCATTTTCTCGATGATTCTAGAAGGAGACGTTTCTATGGTGAGGTGGCCTCTGAACGGTTTGGATATTACTTGCTTTCATGATTTAGTGGGATCATCCTAACCTCCTCACCTTATCTTCTTCATCTTATAAAAGGAGAGGAGATCTCATGGAGAAAGTTATCTTGGCTTGGGATTAAGCTTTTAGAAGTTGTTTTGGCTTGAGAGTTTTAGCTTAATTAGAGTGGCTTTGAGCTTTGCTTTGTCAAGATAGATTGTGAGTAGATATCAGATACATGGTCTCAAAATCCTTGGAGAAAGAAGTGTGTGGGAAGCAAGGAACTGTTGGAAGGAACCTGAGAACATCAAGGCATATGGTCGTATCTTTCTTCCACATTCTTTAATACATGTATACTTTTATTTCCTATATGAATGTTATTTGTTCATATTGTACGATTTCTTGATCACATACATAGTTTTATATCAAATAGACTATGTTATTCTTATCTTCGTTGGCTTGTGCTTATTTGCATATATTTATCATAAACCTCATGACAAAGATTGGATTGCATTGGTGAAGTCAGATCTTCAATATTTAAAAGGTATGTTCTAGATCCATTTCTCATTTGATAATTGGAAGCTAAGGAAAGAATAGTGTAATGTCTTGTTTTTTTCTAGATCTAGGTTGATATAGGGGGATTGATTTTTGTCTGCACTTAACAATTAGCCCAATAAAACCTATATGGAGAAACAACTTGTATGTGAATGTAATGGCCATTTATTGTAATAATCCTTAGTAGTTGAAAGTATTAATTGTGACATGATAGCACTAAGGTAGCCAGTAGGAAGGCTCGAGAAGCCACTCCTTGTATAAGTATATTTCTTTTGTTCCCAAATGAGGTTGATGATCTTTATGTTAAAGAGATACTGAAGATCAGTGTAGAAAGTTGTTGAAGAGAGTAGTGGAGGACTATATGAATCCATGTATATATTTCTTCAATGAATATAACAAAGAAGATTTTCTTCCAAATGTATGGTGTTTGCTATTTATGAGTTCATTGAGTACATGTGATGTTTCTTTCTGTTTATTTCTTTTATATTATTTATGTGTCTAAGTATGTTTTTTATGGTTAAGTAAGACAACCTTTAATGTTTCTATAAGTTTCAATTGTTTCTCTTCCGAGATTTATGGTGCAAGGAGTGCATAGTGCCCACAAGGAGTGCGAAGCTCAAGTCAACATTGACTTAGAATCTCATAAGAGGTAGAGTGAAACTTTGCAGAGGAAGTCCAAGGATTTCACAATCGTTTAGTGAAGAGAAGAAGTTTAGAGAAGACCTCTGAAAGGTGTGCATTGGGCCAAAACTTGGTCGAAGTGTTGAAGCAGTCTTAGAGAGGACAAACACAAGGAGTGCGTAGGGAGATTTTCAGAAAAAATATCTAACTATGAATATTTTCATAAGGTCAAAGGACACAAGAAGTGCACTAGAGGTATGAAACCTAAAGGAACAAAATCTCAAAAGAGATAGAGAGTAAAAGAGTTACTCAAGAGGGACCTGGAAAAATTCCTAAGTCTGAAAAATTTGAAGTGTTCATAGGAGGCGTTCGAAGTTTGAATCACCCTATGTTTTCAAGCTCAAGAATCTTAGTGACCAGAATCCCTTGAAAGGGAAGGGGTTTTAGTATTTATAATGTGAAAACATGAGATCCATTTGAGAATATTCGGTGTCATCCATGACTGTCAGATCTAAAAAAGTAGCAAGTGCGTTAAACACCGAAAGTCCTTCGAACTTCGTGTATTCGAAGGATTTCATACTTGGAGTGAAAGGGAGGAGGAACTATTGAAGTTTAAAATTCCATAACCTAATACAGATTGTAGATATATGAAAGGACACATGTTAGCAGATCTATGTGTGAAGAAATTGAGCATAAGAATATTACGACAAAAAGATTGGCGGAAAAGGCCTCAAGACATAATTCTCAACATTGTATTCATATTAATTATACAAATATATAATACAATAATGAAACCACCTCAATTGTTCTCACATCGTGATGCAAGAGCATCACAAATATCAAGCAAGCGTGGAACAAGCGCAACATATTTTTGAGCACATGATAATTGCTTGAAACTATTTGTGAAGTTGATGCGCCAAATATTTAATGAAGCCATTTATGAAGGGGTGTCTTTGTATATTGTATTGGACCTTGAGAAATTCGCTCTCATCCTTAGTATATAGGAGGCATTTAAACTAGTTAATGCAGGTAGATAGACTTGAATTCATAGATTAGACAGTTTTAGAAGAAGGAGGGAAAACGAATATAGACACCCTCATTGTACATTGTAGAGAGAGCATGATTGTTGAAGCAGGGATAGCATAGAGGGAAAAAAGAGAGTTGTAGAAGAACATCCATGTATAGATCTTGAATTAATAGAAGAAGTTGATTCAAATCCATGGTTTTGTGTCTGGTCTCTATGTGTTGATGTTAAATGATGTGCTCGTGAGTGTTTGTTTTCCTGTCATGCATTTGCTTTATTTTTGTGTATGTGATTTCATGTTTGAGTTTGAAATCTGGAGGAAGAAGAAATGAGTTTCAATTTTTTCTCTATCTGAGTGAATATTCCTACAAGGAGTGCAGTTGAAGTCGTCTGCAAGGAGTGCATTGACGGAGGCTCAAGTAGTTTAACTCTTGTTCTCATTCACCCAGAAGTGAAATTGGGTTACTGGATCCGTGCAAGGAGTGCATAGGCTAAGGAGAGTCTCAGTTGTGAATCTGAGCGAAGCATTTGAAGGATTGTTGCTGGTGTGTGCAGAATCGAAAGAAAGCAACACTGGGAGGTGGTTGAGAACTGTCGCGAGGAGTGCGTGCAAAGACCCTCTTTGAGGTCAAAAAAATGTGAGAAGCTCAAGAAGAATAAGGTTTTCAAGTTCGTCGAAGAGAAACATTGGAAGTTTCTATTGATGAGTATTTAGAAGCAGGCATTGCACAGTAACATCACAGGAGAACAGGTTCCACGGAGGGATACTTGGTTATTCTCGAGAAATCGTCAAGGGAAAGAAATCGACGGTCCGAAATCAGCGAGGAGGATTAGCGAAATCCTATCAGCCGTTAGATCTTCCAGAGAAGCAAGTGGGGTTACGGCTGTGTTCGGAGTTCAAGCTCTAGAGATTGAGGACCATGAGATCTCAGTCAAATATCTGTTAGCTTTTGGATTGACCAGGTGTTGCATGGAGTTTAAGTGTTGTGAACAGGAGGAGGAAAATCCCGACGAGAGGTGAGGCCATCGGGATTTTGGCATTCGCAAACTCGGGAGTCACAAGGATGAGTGATCGAGAATTTTCATAGTGAAAATCCCGGATCCAATCAGAGCCGTCCATATTGAGGAGACAGGTGGTAGTCGTTGAAGAGCCCGTCGACATTTCAATGATCGGGGTTCTAAGAATTGTGACATCAGACATCAAAAGCCTCGAAATCCTGAGGTTGAATCAGAGCCATCCATGTTAAGAGGACACGTGGCAAAGATCGAAGAACTCGTAAAAAGTACCGAAGGGAAGACTCCATCAGAGTTTCGGGATTCAACAAATCGAGGGTTCTGAGGACACAGGATCCGAAACATCCATGTTGGAAACCCCATAGACGATAGGAGTCGTCCATCATTTGGGACACGTGGACGATATTGACAGTCCATCGACATTTTGGTCATCGGGACTCATATAGGTAAGTGTTTTGGTTTGCATATTGGCGAAACAATGAGGACCGATATGAACCATCCATCCACTTGGGATGCATGTCAGAAGATCTGACGAAGTCGGGGTTCACGAGAGCAGAAGATCAGGAATTTCCTTAGGAAAAATCCCTGGAAGATCAAAGTTGTCCATTCACTAGGATGCGTGGTGGAGATCGAAGGCATCGGGATATCCGTCATCGAGAAATTGGAGTTCCTAAGGACAAGAAAGTTGGGACATCACAAGTCGCGAAACCCCGGAGAAATCAGGACCGTCCATCAGAGGGGACGCGTGGAAGAAATCGACGCCATCGGGAAAAGTCCCAACAAGGAATTCCTCTATCGGTGTTTGAGTCATCGGGATATCGGGGTTCCTAGTGACGAGGTGTTTACGCCTTTCAAAATCGCGAATCATGAAATAGTGAGGAGTAACAAGAACCGTCCATCCTAGAGGACGCGTGGCCGAGATCGAAGTGATCGGTGAATCGACATTAGTGAAATCGGGGAAATCAAAGGCCAAAGTATTTCGACACTTGAAGTTGCGAAAACCCGAGGAAGATCTGGGGTCGTTGATCTTAGCGACTGCTCACCGTCGTTGATTTTGGTTACGGTGGAAGGGCGTCCTCGTGACGTCATATCGGGAATCTGTGAATCAGGAAATCGGGGATTTTGTTGACAAGAGGTTAGGTGCATTTCGACACTTGAAACCCCGAAACCTGATAAAGGATAAGAGTACGGTCATGGGTTAACGATTATATGGGCCAAATGTTTAGCCTGGAGGGCTAACGGGAATTTGAGCACGTCTGGATTTTGAAGTTAGAAAGCCCGACGAGAAGAAATATAAGGCCGCGGTCTTATAGAAAACGGTCGTGTGGACTAAAAGGATTAGCCAGGTGGGGCTAAGGAAACAAAGGAGTGCATCGAGGATCGAGGATCGGTGATCCAAGTTGTTTGAACATCATGGGTGTCAAGATCCCAATAGAAGGAACCCTGATAACAAGAAAAGGCCAGTGTTGGTTTAGAAGAAAGGGAGACCCAGTGTTTAGTTGTTGTGGGTGGAAAGTTTCCCGACGGGGAATTAGAAGAACCTTTCAGTTCTTAGGGCCGAGGAAGGAGGAAATATCCTATGAGCGGATGTGCCCGAGGGTGCACCTGCGTCACATAGAAACCTCATTAGGAGATAAGGTAGGATGAGACAATATAGGAATCTAGAAACACACTTAGGATAACAACTATATCCTAGTATGTAAAATAAATAAAGGTGGTATACTAAGACTTAATGATTGTATATGAGAAAGAGTATAACATTACCCCCCTCAATAATAAGTCTGAGTAATAATACCAAAAAATCAAGTGCATAAGCTGGTATATCTCCATGTCTTCATGCTGAAACTTTTGAGCTGATCCACAATGAAGAACTGCCTGAAAAACCACGAAATCTAGATGCTGCGAAATCTAGAAAACCTCACTGTATAATCATGTGAGCCATAATGCCAACAATTTTGTTCACTTATGTGAACTCCAATATGATGAGAGTGAACAAATATAAGTGAATCAACGACAATTCTTCCACATCCCTGAAAATGCCTGACAACTCAATCAATGCCAAGTTGTAATGAAGTGGGATCCATCTGTCCTCTGCTAGGTCCAATGACCATCTAGTTGAACCAAATTTCTACATCATTTCTCTCAAAATCAACATCCCGATGTATGATTCAATATAGAACCATCATTCTTCCAAAGTCTGTCATTTATAGACTGTAGTTGCCCATCTAGAAAATTTGATGTATGTTGTTGTCGAAGATATCTGTCTAACAACCATCTTCAATTTCATCATCAATTCCACCCCGTGTCAGTTGAAAGGAGAGACCACAAGTGGTTTCATGAACCATCATCACTGAAATTTTGAACTCCCCAATTTAAGGTGCATGAGATTTTGATCAGTGTACTCCCCCTTTCTATTCTCAAGAGAGTACCATACTTGTTCCATTTGAGTACAAAAAAAAGTGGGCATGTGGAAAAAACCACATGTTATCTCATCCCATGAGGTCCATGCTTGAAAGCTACGCCATAAGGGGACTGCTTATGTGAGGTAAAAAATTATTATGTGATACAAGATTGGTCTTTACTGGAGATTCAATTCTTCGGTAAGACTTATATAATCACTTGGTTGTTGATGACCATTTCCAAGGATCAATCCACTCATAGTGAATCTTCAATCTTGTAGGTTTCTTGAGTGTTGAACATCTGTATGAAGAATGGTTATGCTTGACACAATCTTGGCAAGGATGGATATCAAAACAGTAATTCTCCATGTGACCAACTCGATTACAATGTTTGCACTTATCATTCTTATTTTGAACTTGAACAGGTGAAGTTGAATTTTCTTGAAGGAATCCAACGCTCATAAACAAAATTGGTTTGGATTAATTTGGAAGATGAAAACTATTTTGGTTTTCATATCCTAATCCATGT
>JZKD02S2187880.1:0-16086 GCA_000966675.3 Picea glauca
ACCAATCTGCATCCTAATACAATTACCGACATGATTAATCCACAATGGGGATTAATCCTAATAATAAAATAACAATAATAATAAGAATGCTCTTCGCAGTTACATTATTTCAACATAAATCTCACCAACACTTGAGATCAATGGCTAGGATTTAATTTAATTCACTAATGCCAAAACTTAAGCATTTCCTTAAATTAAACTCAATTAATTATAAGAAGCCATTCACTTTAATAATTACTTTAATAAGACAATAAGATGGATTTGCTCAATTCAATAATGAAAAATTTTGGATGGCGGGTGAAGCTGGTTAGCGAATCAGGCTGGTCGGTGTAGGGTTTCAGGGCTAAGTGTGCGGAGAGTAAGATAGGATAGAGGGTACGGGAATGGCGGCGCAGGAATCGAACGGGTCAGGAAAGGCAAGGTCCTCTATACATCCCGAGGACAAAGGACCAATGGAATCACTAACTTTCAAAGATGTAGTGCTGGGAAAGATAGGAAAACAAGTTGAGGACATTGAAATGGGGGGTGTAGGCAAGGGCACTATTGAAGGTACAACCGAGCTGAGAAATACTGGAGCTGACAAACGAAAAGTGAACGGCTACCATGCACGAACGAAGGAAAACCCAAGGTATGAGGTCACTTCTAATATTGGTAACTATATCCAACATATGAAAGATCATGCTCTAATAGGAAAATATATGGGGATTTGGCCATCGGAAAAAGCTCTAATGGGATGGGTGAGCTCCCGACGGAAAGTTAAAGGACAAGTAGATTTAAAGTTGGGATCCAAAGGCTTCTTTACAGCAATTTTTTCCAACCCCACAAATAGAGACAAAGTCTTTGAAGAAGCCCCATATTTGTTCAACTCAGCAGGCCTCCATCTTCGTTATTGGACGGAAAGATTCGCTCCAGAGAAAGAGGACTACATGGCGGCCCCGATTTGGATCAAATTGTATTTGTTGCTGCAAGAATTTTGGGAAATAGAGACTCTGGAAGGAATAGGAAATACACTAGGAACCTTCATCAAGATCTCTGAGGTCACAAAGATTGCTATATATACTTTGTATGCTCAGATCTGCATCTATATGAACGTGGCAGGAGCTCTTCTGGAGGCAATGACAGTGTCATACCAGGATAATGAATGGAGTCAGACATTAGACTACGAACATATCCCATTCAGGTGTAGAAAGTGCCACGTCCATGGTCATCTGTTCAGAGATTGCCCCCTTAATATAAAGCAAGATGCTAATAAACCTTAAGAAGGAACAGATGCAGAAGGATTTACCAAGATCCAAGGGAAGTGTAAGGCGGGGCGAAGACCTGGGAAACCAACTGCAAGGGAAGAGGAAAAAACTAAAACCAAATTTAAAGGGTTGGAGGAGAACAACTAAGAAATCGCGGAGCAAACCTAAGAGCAGCCAAAGAAAAAGGAAGTGCAAACAGAGGAGACAACAAAGAAACATAGGAGACCAGATATAAAAGTAAGGCCAGAGGAAAATAAAGAAAAAGAGTATGAAATGTAAGATCAAAAAGATCAAGATTCAGATCGAGGGGAGCACACCCAAGAAGAAGAAAATCAAGAAATGGAAGTAGGAAAGGTAGAAATAAATATGAAAGCTCTAAGGGAAGACCATGGAGAACAAGAAATCAATGAAATGACAATAGGCCAACTCAGAAATCAAAAAGTGAAACACAGGAAAGCAAAGGTAAGGAGATAGGCCAGGGGAACTCGGCAATAGCATCAAGAAGTACGGGGTTAAAGACCAACCCTCTAAAAATCCTCAATAAAACCCCTAGTGAAGAGAAGAAGTAGGGGAGAAAACCTTATCGACAGATCATAGAGGAAACAGGAGCTCAATTAGTGGACTCGGGGAAAATGATAAGGCTACCGAAAAGATATTTCCAAACCAACAAAAGTAAAATTATGAAGCTCATATCATGGAATGTGAGAGGTTTTAATGCCCCATCCAATCATAGAATGCTAAAAAAGAGATTTGTGCAAGAAAAAGCAGAGGTCGTACTAATTCAAGAAACTAAGTGTGATGAGCAGGCAATGGTAAAAATCGCAAAGAAGGTCTGGAAAAATTGTGAAGTAGAAGAGGTAGATTCGGAAGGAGCTTCAAGTGGCCTGGCAATTTTGTGGGATCCCGCGAAATGGAAAATGAAGTTGCTCTCCAACCTTCTGAGAATCTTAACGATGCATTTTGCCAAGATCGGATCTCAAGTTCAGGGATTCATTTCTAATGCTTATGGACCGTTAACGCCCCAACTCAAGCGAGGTTTTTTGGAATCCCTTAATTACTTAGGGGCCTTATTCCATGACCAACGTTGGGTTATTGGGGGTGACTTTAATATGATCACCTCTCTTCTCGAGAAAAAAGGAGGGTTCAGAAGATTGGAAGGGGAAAGTGAAGCATTTCGAGATTGGATAGAAAAGTTCAGACTAATTGATAGCCAATCCAGCGGTGGATTGTTTACTTGGAGCAATAGAAGAAGGGCAGACAAACAAGTCTCAGTTAGGTTAGATAGATTCTTGACCTCTGAGACAATGTTTCAAGAACAACAGGCAATTTCAGCAAAGGTCCTCCCCTTCTATGGATCTGATCATTGGTCGATCCTCCTCTCCTGGGAAGAGAAAGTGAACCCTTGGCCAAAGCCTTTCCACTTTGAAAAATTTTGGATGGATCATCGGGACTTTATGCAGAACATTGAAACTTGGTGGTCTGAAAACCCAAATTTCAATGGCACCAAGATGTACCAACTTCAGTTGAAGCTCAAACACATCAAGTTATGGATTAAGAAATGGAACAAGGAAGTGTTTGGAAATATTTTTGAAGAAAAGAGACACCTGGAATCAAAAATGGATGCAATCCAATCAGAGGCAATAGTAGGAGAACATACAAAGGAAACAAGGAATAGGGAGGACCAACTTCGTTTAGAGTTGGATAAAAGGGATAAACAAGAAGAAATCCTATGACAACAAAAATCAAGAGTAAGATGGTTGAAAGAGGGGGATAGGAACAAGAAGTTCTTTCATAACTCTTTGTTGCAACGAAGGAATCAAAATAGGATAACATACTTAACCATAGCCTCGGGAGAAAAAGTTGATACAAATGAGGACATAGAGACGGAATTGGTAAATCACTTTCAACATCTACTAACCGAACCTGTTGGAGACAAAGAAGCTTCCATTCAAAAAATTACAGACTGTATCCCAAAAATAGTCACACAGGAGTATAACCAATTTCTTATGAGTCCAACAAACTTGGAAGAAGTGGAAAAGACAGTGAGGAAGATGGCCTCGGGGAAGGCTCTTGGACTAGACAGGTTCACTACAGACTTTTTTCAAAAATGTTGGAAGATCATAGGGAAAGACAACTGGGAGGTTGTGGAAGAATCCAGATCCTCTAAGTCCATTCTTCAAGCCTTCAATGCTACATTCATATCATTAATTCCCAAGGAAAAAGAGGCAAATAAAGCAAAAAAATTTAGACCAATAGCCTTGTGCAATGTAATATATAAGATAGTATCTAAACTCAATGCTAATAGACTCAAACATTTGCTTAAAAGCATTGTTTCTATGGAGCAGGGGGAGTTTTGTGGAAGGGCGCCAGATCCTAGATGGTATAATAGTAGCTCATGAAGTTGTTCATTCATTGCAAACATCCAAGAAGGCGGGCATGCTAATCAAATTGGACATGCCAAAGGCCTATGACCGAATAAGTTGGAGATTCCTCCAGAAAATGTTGGAGGCCTTCGAATTTGCAGAGCACTGGATACAATGGGTTAGTGATCTCATTTTGTCTACCTTCTTTTCAATTTTAGTGAATGGCTCACCTTTGAAAACCTTTAACCCCTCATGAGGGCTCAAACAAGGAAATCCCTTGTACCCCTATCTTTACATAATCTTAGTCGAAGGGTTGGGGAGGCTTATCCAAAAGGCTCTAGCTGCAAAGAAAATACAAGGGATCAAACTGCAGCCAGATGCGGAGCCAATTACTCATTTAATATTTGTGGATGACAACCTCCTTATCGGAATTCCCACAGCAAAAGAAGCCAAAGCTATAAAAAACCTGCTAGACATGTATAAAGAAGTCTCATGTACAATTATAAATCTAGCTAAATCTTAATTTTTTTCTTTAATACTCCAATAGCGATTCAAAGAAACATAGCCCTGATCCTTGCTTCCAAAAGGCATTCCTTCCTTCTAAGTATTTGGGAGCCCCGTTGATAGACAAAGCCATTTGGAACACATCCTGGCAAAAGTTGTTGGAGAAGTTAGAGGCCAAGCTATCCAATTGGACCCATCGCTTTCTAAATTCTCACCCTCCCTGGGAGAATCCTTTTAATCCAATCAAACCTGTGTTCTATGCCCTTATATCTATTTTCGGTTCTGGCTACTCCCAGGGGGATCTTGAAAAAGATTAGAAACTTACAAAGGACCTTCCTGTGGGGTGGGGCTACCAAAGAAAAAAAGTGGGCCCTGGTAGCCTGGGACAAGTTGTGCAGGCCAAAATCTCATGGCGGAGTGGGAATTAGAGACCCTCTGTATGCAGGGCAAGCCTTAGTAGCAAAACTTTGGTGGAGATGGGTAAGACACCCAAATGCTCTCTAGGTTAAAATATGGAAGGCAAAGTATGCCCTGGATGTGACGCAACAGGATCTAATCAGGATGGAAGGTATCGGAACGGGATCCCTCATATGGAACAATGCTTGGCTAAACAGAGAGTTAATCCAATAAGAAAGTTTCTAGGAGGTCCACAATGGCAAGTCGGCCCTTTTCTGGAAGGATGCTTGGGAGCAACTACCCAATATGGCTGCACAAGATGGAGTAGCCCAGATAAGGACAACCATGAATGAGTTAGGATGGACGCATGTTCACCAGTACTAGAAGAAGAGGGGAACACCAGAGGAGGGGTACGAACGAGTCTGGAAAAAGTTGACAAAATGGCCTATCTACTTGAGCGATGAGCAAAAACGGGTTCTAGAAGAGGAGCTACACCTTAGGCAAATCAAAGCTAGAAAAGGCCCGAATATTTTAAGATGGGGAAACAAAGGCGAGGCAACGTTTAAAGTCAAAGATGTCAGTACTTCCTTGTAATGTTCCCAAGCCAAGATGCCAAGAACATTTCGTTTTCATTGATTTTTATATGTTTTNACCAATCTGCATCCTAATACAATTACCGACATGATTAATCCACAATGGGGATTAATCCTAATAATAAAATAACAATAATAATAAGAATGCTCTTCGCAGTTACATTATTTCAACATAAATCTCACCAACACTTGAGATCAATGGCTAGGATTTAATTTAATTCACTAATGCCAAAACTTAAGCATTTCCTTAAATTAAACTCAATTAATTATAAGAAGCCATTCACTTTAATAATTACTTTAATAAGACAATAAGATGGATTTGCTCAATTCAATAATGAAAAATTTTGGATGGCGGGTGAAGCTGGTTAGCGAATCAGGCTGGTCGGTGTAGGGTTTCAGGGCTAAGTGTGCGGAGAGTAAGATAGGATAGAGGGTACGGGAATGGCGGCGCAGGAATCGAACGGGTCAGGAAAGGCAAGGTCCTCTATACATCCCGAGGACAAAGGACCAATGGAATCACTAACTTTCAAAGATGTAGTGCTGGGAAAGATAGGAAAACAAGTTGAGGACATTGAAATGGGGGGTGTAGGCAAGGGCACTATTGAAGGTACAACCGAGCTGAGAAATACTGGAGCTGACAAACGAAAAGTGAACGGCTACCATGCACGAACGAAGGAAAACCCAAGGTATGAGGTCACTTCTAATATTGGTAACTATATCCAACATATGAAAGATCATGCTCTAATAGGAAAATATATGGGGATTTGGCCATCGGAAAAAGCTCTAATGGGATGGGTGAGCTCCCGACGGAAAGTTAAAGGACAAGTAGATTTAAAGTTGGGATCCAAAGGCTTCTTTACAGCAATTTTTTCCAACCCCACAAATAGAGACAAAGTCTTTGAAGAAGCCCCATATTTGTTCAACTCAGCAGGCCTCCATCTTCGTTATTGGACGGAAAGATTCGCTCCAGAGAAAGAGGACTACATGGCGGCCCCGATTTGGATCAAATTGTATTTGTTGCTGCAAGAATTTTGGGAAATAGAGACTCTGGAAGGAATAGGAAATACACTAGGAACCTTCATCAAGATCTCTGAGGTCACAAAGATTGCTATATATACTTTGTATGCTCAGATCTGCATCTATATGAACGTGGCAGGAGCTCTTCTGGAGGCAATGACAGTGTCATACCAGGATAATGAATGGAGTCAGACATTAGACTACGAACATATCCCATTCAGGTGTAGAAAGTGCCACGTCCATGGTCATCTGTTCAGAGATTGCCCCCTTAATATAAAGCAAGATGCTAATAAACCTTAAGAAGGAACAGATGCAGAAGGATTTACCAAGATCCAAGGGAAGTGTAAGGCGGGGCGAAGACCTGGGAAACCAACTGCAAGGGAAGAGGAAAAAACTAAAACCAAATTTAAAGGGTTGGAGGAGAACAACTAAGAAATCGCGGAGCAAACCTAAGAGCAGCCAAAGAAAAAGGAAGTGCAAACAGAGGAGACAACAAAGAAACATAGGAGACCAGATATAAAAGTAAGGCCAGAGGAAAATAAAGAAAAAGAGTATGAAATGTAAGATCAAAAAGATCAAGATTCAGATCGAGGGGAGCACACCCAAGAAGAAGAAAATCAAGAAATGGAAGTAGGAAAGGTAGAAATAAATATGAAAGCTCTAAGGGAAGACCATGGAGAACAAGAAATCAATGAAATGACAATAGGCCAACTCAGAAATCAAAAAGTGAAACACAGGAAAGCAAAGGTAAGGAGATAGGCCAGGGGAACTCGGCAATAGCATCAAGAAGTACGGGGTTAAAGACCAACCCTCTAAAAATCCTCAATAAAACCCCTAGTGAAGAGAAGAAGTAGGGGAGAAAACCTTATCGACAGATCATAGAGGAAACAGGAGCTCAATTAGTGGACTCGGGGAAAATGATAAGGCTACCGAAAAGATATTTCCAAACCAACAAAAGTAAAATTATGAAGCTCATATCATGGAATGTGAGAGGTTTTAATGCCCCATCCAATCATAGAATGCTAAAAAAGAGATTTGTGCAAGAAAAAGCAGAGGTCGTACTAATTCAAGAAACTAAGTGTGATGAGCAGGCAATGGTAAAAATCGCAAAGAAGGTCTGGAAAAATTGTGAAGTAGAAGAGGTAGATTCGGAAGGAGCTTCAAGTGGCCTGGCAATTTTGTGGGATCCCGCGAAATGGAAAATGAAGTTGCTCTCCAACCTTCTGAGAATCTTAACGATGCATTTTGCCAAGATCGGATCTCAAGTTCAGGGATTCATTTCTAATGCTTATGGACCGTTAACGCCCCAACTCAAGCGAGGTTTTTTGGAATCCCTTAATTACTTAGGGGCCTTATTCCATGACCAACGTTGGGTTATTGGGGGTGACTTTAATATGATCACCTCTCTTCTCGAGAAAAAAGGAGGGTTCAGAAGATTGGAAGGGGAAAGTGAAGCATTTCGAGATTGGATAGAAAAGTTCAGACTAATTGATAGCCAATCCAGCGGTGGATTGTTTACTTGGAGCAATAGAAGAAGGGCAGACAAACAAGTCTCAGTTAGGTTAGATAGATTCTTGACCTCTGAGACAATGTTTCAAGAACAACAGGCAATTTCAGCAAAGGTCCTCCCCTTCTATGGATCTGATCATTGGTCGATCCTCCTCTCCTGGGAAGAGAAAGTGAACCCTTGGCCAAAGCCTTTCCACTTTGAAAAATTTTGGATGGATCATCGGGACTTTATGCAGAACATTGAAACTTGGTGGTCTGAAAACCCAAATTTCAATGGCACCAAGATGTACCAACTTCAGTTGAAGCTCAAACACATCAAGTTATGGATTAAGAAATGGAACAAGGAAGTGTTTGGAAATATTTTTGAAGAAAAGAGACACCTGGAATCAAAAATGGATGCAATCCAATCAGAGGCAATAGTAGGAGAACATACAAAGGAAACAAGGAATAGGGAGGACCAACTTCGTTTAGAGTTGGATAAAAGGGATAAACAAGAAGAAATCCTATGACAACAAAAATCAAGAGTAAGATGGTTGAAAGAGGGGGATAGGAACAAGAAGTTCTTTCATAACTCTTTGTTGCAACGAAGGAATCAAAATAGGATAACATACTTAACCATAGCCTCGGGAGAAAAAGTTGATACAAATGAGGACATAGAGACGGAATTGGTAAATCACTTTCAACATCTACTAACCGAACCTGTTGGAGACAAAGAAGCTTCCATTCAAAAAATTACAGACTGTATCCCAAAAATAGTCACACAGGAGTATAACCAATTTCTTATGAGTCCAACAAACTTGGAAGAAGTGGAAAAGACAGTGAGGAAGATGGCCTCGGGGAAGGCTCTTGGACTAGACAGGTTCACTACAGACTTTTTTCAAAAATGTTGGAAGATCATAGGGAAAGACAACTGGGAGGTTGTGGAAGAATCCAGATCCTCTAAGTCCATTCTTCAAGCCTTCAATGCTACATTCATATCATTAATTCCCAAGGAAAAAGAGGCAAATAAAGCAAAAAAATTTAGACCAATAGCCTTGTGCAATGTAATATATAAGATAGTATCTAAACTCAATGCTAATAGACTCAAACATTTGCTTAAAAGCATTGTTTCTATGGAGCAGGGGGAGTTTTGTGGAAGGGCGCCAGATCCTAGATGGTATAATAGTAGCTCATGAAGTTGTTCATTCATTGCAAACATCCAAGAAGGCGGGCATGCTAATCAAATTGGACATGCCAAAGGCCTATGACCGAATAAGTTGGAGATTCCTCCAGAAAATGTTGGAGGCCTTCGAATTTGCAGAGCACTGGATACAATGGGTTAGTGATCTCATTTTGTCTACCTTCTTTTCAATTTTAGTGAATGGCTCACCTTTGAAAACCTTTAACCCCTCATGAGGGCTCAAACAGGGAAATCCCTTGTACCCCTATCTTTACATAATCTTAGTCGAAGGGTTGGGGAGGCTTATCCAGAAGGCTCTAGCTGCAAAGAAAATACAAGGGATCAAACTGCAGCCAGATGCGGAGCCAATTACTCATTTAATATTTGTGGATGACAACCTCCTTATCGAAATTCCCACAACAAAAGAAGCCAAAGCTATAAAAAACTTGCTAGACACGTATAAAGAAGTCTCATGTACAATTATAAATCTAGCTAAATCTTAATTTTTTTTCTTTAATACTCTGATAGCGATTCAAAGAACCATAGCCCTGATCCTTGCTTCCAAAAGGCATTCCTTCCTTCTAAGTATTTGGGAGCCCCGTTGATAGACAAAGCCATTTGGAACACATCCTGGCAAGAGTTGTTGGAGAAGTTAGAGGCCAAGCTATCCAATTGGACCCATCGCTTTCTCACCCTCCCGGGGAGAATCCTTTTAATCAAATCAAACCTGTGTTCTATGCCCTTATATCTATTTTCGGTTCTGGCTACTCCCAAGGGGATCTTAAAAAAGATTAGAAACTTACAAAGGACCTTCCTGTGGGGTGGGGCTACCAAAGAAAAAAAGTGGGCCCTGGTAGCCTGGGACAAGTTGTGCAGGCCAAAATCTCATGGCAGAGTGGGAATTAGAGACCCTCTGTATGCAGGGCAAGCCTTAGTAGCAAAACTTTGGTGGAGATGGGTAAAACACCCAAATGCTCTCTAGGTTAAAATATGGAAGGCAAAGTATGCCCTGGATGTGACGCAACAGGATCTAATCAGGATGGAAGGTATCGGAACGGGATCCCTCATATGGAACAATGCTTGGCTAAACAGAGAGTTAATCCAATAAGAAAGTTTCTAGGAGGTCCACAATGGCAAGTCGGCCCTTTTCTGGAAGGATGCTTGGGAGCAACTACCCAATATGGCTGCACAAGATGGAGTAGCCCAGATAAGGACAACCATGAATGAGTTAGGATGGACGCATGTTCACCAGTACTAGAAGAAGAGGGGAACACCAGAGGAGGGGTACGAACGAGTCTGGAAAAAGTTGACAAAATGGCCTATCTACTTGAGCGATGAGCAAAAACGGGTTCTAGAAGAGGAGCTACACCTTAGGCAAATCAAAGCTAGAAAAGGCCCGAATATTTTAAGATGGGGAAACAAAGGCGAGGCAACGTTTAAAGTCAAAGATGTCAGTACTTCCTTGTAATGTTCCCAAGCCAAGATGCCAAGAACATTTCGTTTTCATTGATTTTTATATGTTTTTTGGTTGTGGCATTTCGTCAAACACTTTGCAAACTTAAGTCTCATGAGTTGCGCTAAGGGTTATAAAGGTTGTTCTTTGTGTGTTTGTAGCAAGTAAAGGATAGCAATGCAACAATGGAGTATACTCAACAAGGTACAAGATCAACAACATAAGTAATAACCATAAATACCTCAGATCTGATTTATTAATAATAGAACTCTGACCTCATACAAAATGGTGCAGATCTGGAACACATATATGAGAATAAAGTATATGACTGATAAAGCCTCTGAGATACAAGGTAGATGAAGATCCAGCTTCCAAAAGCCCCTCCAAGCTGTAGATCAAAGAACCCAGATGATCCAACTCAATCCCTAGCTATCATGTGATGTCATCTCTCTGCATAATGCGCCCCTCCTGGCTGTAGAAGACCAAGAATTCGGCCTCTATGAAGATGGCCTCCAAACTCTCTAGGAGAGATGCCAAACTGTAGATCGGGCCACTGGAAACCCCCTAGTAGAGTCTCAGGCTGAATGATGGAGATCTGACCCCCAGATGACTGAATCCTCTATCTGCAGTGCGCCCTCCTGGTTGTAGAAGACCAAGAATTCGGCCTCTATGAAGATGGCCTCCAACCCTCTAAGAAAGATGTCAAACTGTAGATCGGGCAACTAGAAACCCCCTGGTAAAGTCTCGGGCTGAATGATGGAGATCTAACCCACCAAATGACTGAATCCTCAATCTGCAGTGCGCCCTCCTACTCTCCAACTTGTGCCAAACTCCAAGAAATAATCTGATAGAGAAACCTCCTCCGGAAAGGACCAGGAAAGGCGCCCTGGGCCCTACAAAGAATACCCATAAGTTATTTTCCTCAGAATCCTTCTCCTCTGCCTAGATCAAGCTATTTTCCTCAAGGTGGTGCGTCGCCCTGCTGGAAAGCCCCAAGTGATGCGCCCTAGCTCTCTCTGAACCTGTGACTGATGTAGAAACCACCTGTAACTGAGTAGATCTGATGTAGAATGGTGAGGGAGGAACCTTTCACCTCCGTGACCAAGCTTGGATCAAGATAGGTGGGATCTTTCACCACCAGTTGATCTCTAGGGTTTGTTAAGTCAAAACCCTCAAAACCCCCAAGTGCATGGGCTCACTAGCAAGAAGCCAGATATCAAATGATAAACAACATAATGAGATAATAGAGGCCCCTATCTCTCTTTTATCCTCCCTGCTCACCTTGTCTCTCCAAGTGACTTTTACTTTATTTAATTATTAATTAATTAATTAATGAACCATTTTTCCTCTAAAAAGTAGTTTATCCCTCCTTGTGGCTTCCCTAGCCACTGAAAGTCACTTCTCATCACCCTATCATGTAGCGCTATTCCTCCCGATTCTAATGAGCTATTACACTAAGAAGTTCCTCCAAGTATTATACCCAATATGACCTCCTTAGTGAATTTAATTAACATATAGTCCAAAATAACTCAAAATTACAGAAATCATCGGAATGCAACGGAACCAAAGCCAAGTTGTGCGGAATGGATCATAATGATGAAATAAGATGAGCGATGCAAGCCATATTGCTTGTCCTCAAGCAATAACTGAATAAATCCATATATAATACCGAGGTCCCATGTCCACCTGTGGGACACACAGTAGGCTCCATCCAAAGCTGAACTATCATGCATTCCATCCCCTGGGTCCCATATCAGGACGTGAACTACAATACCCTGTGAAGCATAATCCTAAAACATATCAACGCCATGAGTATCCTGCAAATGACACATGGCCTCGACCCGGAATGAGCCCATCCTCCAAGTCCACACCAAGACCAACACGGTCTCCACCAACTGCACATGTTGTTGCCCTAGTGAGGTACTGCAAGACCTCAATGAATCACCCTCAAGTGACGTGCTCTCCTCAATATTGAAGCTCAATGGAAAGTCAAAATAACTTTCCCTGGCAAGGGTCCTCTCGCCTCCATCAGTCAATGAAATGCTCAGCCCTGCAATTCACGGGTCCCATGCTAGTCTCTGCCAAAGATCACCACGTTGGCACTACACTACTCTGATCAGAATTGTTTGCTCACCGAATACATATTGGATCCCCCACTCCTGGATCCTCAAACTGGAATACCTGTGGAAACTGGTCCTATTGTCCAGAAGTTGCATTGATAAAAGTATTTATGTGGAAGTAACATCTGCCCAACCATCTCCATACTCGATCATGAGTATCAAAAAGGAGAAACTGTCTCATTCCATAGGACAAGCCCATGTAGGCGGTAAGCCCTCTCAAAACCAACCCAGAGTGGAGTATGTGGCTCTCTGGCGCAACCTGGGCCATCCTAAGGGGAAACAACCTACTAACCAAATGGACTCTTGGAAGCCTGGATCCCATGGCAAACTTGGAAGTTCGTCACTTCGAATCCCCACTAATTGCTCATGTGTCATAGTGCTAACTGTCGAAAGCCCTCCATGCTCATCCCCATGAGAAGTTGGATCTGCGTCGCTCTCTGAGATGTCTGCGATCCTAGGGCCTAAGATGATCATCATCATGCACAAGGTCTCAACTATCTGCCTCTGATGATCCACCCCTATGTTGTTGTGCACCATATAGACTCTCCTGTTAAGGGGTCTCTGCCTACCAACTCTCCATGTCCTCTGCCACTGTCTATCTCCCCTGATGTTGTTGTCGATGATGAAAGTGTCAGGAAAGGCTAACAGAAACATCTGTAACCGACTGTAGGACTGGAAAGTATCATATGCTTTGGTCAATCCCAAGGATTCAACCAAAAGCTCGTCCATTAGTACCCATGGTAAATACTCGCCTGTAATCATCACTAAACCCCAATCCACAAGTACAACCGGGGGTAACTGCTCAAACTGCTAGTCAACCACTCTCCATCCATCATCGCTCATGCAACTGCTGATACTGTGAAGGTGATCTCCCAGATCTATCCACTGCTGCAAGGGAGAGGAATCTCCATGATCTACTAAGTCTGTCTCCTCCCTGCAATCCAATGCGTCCACTTGAATCCCACTGTACATCTCGGCATGTCTCTGTGAACTATCACTCACCGTTGTATGCTCATGTGTACTCATGTAATCTCCTGTATACTCCTGTAGCAACATGGATCCTAGGTGTACTATTGGGTCAACCTCGACATGAAGGTCAACCCATCCTGGAACACAAATGGAAGTGTCCTCATAACTGCCCCTGGCTCTGGAGTCCCCATGCGTGTGTGAGTGCTCGACTGTCTCAAAGATCCTCGTGGAGGGTAGCTCCTGTGACACATGGATATCCTCCTATGTCTCTGGATCATATCTCTCCCTACTCATCAGTGATCCTGGGTGGTACTCATACTCCTCCATCAACTGGTGCTCCTCTGCTAAACCACCTACATCCTCTAGAAGTGTGGCTGAAGGATATATCTGACTCTTTGCTAAGATAGTTGTAGTGGATCTCTGTCTGATCTCCTCAAGGAGATCCTCTAATCGGGCCTCTGATTCTTGAAGAGCTACCTGTGTGCCTTTCAAGAATCCTTGTGTGCTCTCCAACTCATGAGTAAGTATGCCCACCTCCAACTCTTGCTCCCTCAGGGCCCTGTGATACATCTCGCCAACCTCCAATAGATAGTCTTTGTCCATCAACAACTGTTGGTAGTCGGCCCTCGTCATAGTCATCCTCTCCCCGAGAGTATGAAAGTCATCCATGGAAAATCCCCCATCCGAACTATCATGTGCCATCGATACCCTCCAACAATAATTTGCCACCAATGCATGTGTCATCAATGCGTCTAGTGGCTGCCATGATCATGTCCTCACTGACTCTCAACTGTCCTGCCAAGTATCGGGACTCCTGATAACAGTCATGCTGAGGTGCTACCTCATGCCCCTCACTGCTAGTGTCAACCCTAGAATTCCCAACAACACTCTCTGCAAAAGGTAAGGCACTGAACTGCCCCCTATCCACTGTGCTACTGGGTCCTCCTGTATGCCACTGCACGCCATCACCAATTGCTAGCTCCCTTCGAATCACACCGTATCCTGTATGAGCAGTTGTATCCTCATGTGCACTCACCCTGCTACTATCATCTGCGCCTGGATCCCATACAGATGTGTCCAGACACGTGCTATGGTCATCCCGACCAATAAGGAGTGCATCATCATCACTGTCGACCGATCCTCGAAGTAAATGTCCCATCAAACTGTCAATCTCCACAACCTGATCAAACAATGGAGTCTCCAAAAGAGGTGACCCACTCTCCACATAGGCATGTGTAAGATCAATTGTCTCCAAGCCATGTCTCTCATGAAGGTCCACCTGTCCCTGGTGTGCAATCCTCACGCAGGGCTCCACCACTATATCAGCAATGCCACTGATGACCTCCTGTGTCATGGCTATCATAGGTGTCTGAGAAGGTGCCAACTGTGTCACAGTCACCATAGGAAGCTCATCATGTCTAGGTGCTAACATGTGTGAATCTTCACTAGTGYCACCACTCTGCTGAARTGTAAGCTCATCAACACTATGTGATATGACTGTTAAAGGAYAGGTGTTATCATCYTGTCCATCCAATTGTCCCTCCAATGCGCAAGGGTYACTATCCTCCCCAAGTGCGCAAGAGTCACTAGCCTCCACAAGTGTGCAAGAGTCACTACCGTCATCGGACTGCTCCAAATAAGYATCTAYCRTTGCTTCCTCATACACCTCCTCATCCTCACTGTCATAGTGTACCTCAATAATGTGCCTCTTACCTTTACCCCTACATCTATGATCTAGTTCCCAAGGCACTTTGCAGTTGTAGCAAAGTTGTCTGCTCCTAATGGGTGTAGGAATGCTYTGTTCTTCCTTCCATCTGCTAGCCGGTAGTGATGCTCTCTCTCCCATTCGTTTACATAGTGCTCCAGTATGTTGTATGTCGGCTATCAACTCACGTAGGGCTAACTCCCATTCATGTCTATCCATTTCGCCCTATGGAAGACCCCTCAAACTGGCAGTAGTCTAAGCTCTGGATGCATGCGCTAATCCCCACTGGCTGGGAGGATCAACACTCTAATATCAGTGTAATGTTCCCAAGCCAAGATGCCAAGAACATTTTGTTTTCATTGATTTTTATCTGTTTTCTGGTTGTGGCATTTCGTCAAACACTTTGCAAACTTAAGTCTCATGAGTTGCACTAAGGGTTATAAAGGTTGTTCTTTGTGTGTTTGCAGCAAGTAAATGATAGCAATGCAACAATGGAGTATACTCAACAAGGTACAAGATCAACAACATAAGTAATAACCATAAATACCTCAGATCTGATTTATTAATAATAGATCTTTGACCTCATACAAAATGGTGCAGATCTAGAATACATATATGAGAATAACGTATATGACCAATAAAGCCTCTGAGATACAAGGGAGATAAAGATCCAGGCTTCCAAAAGCCTCTCCAAGTTGTAGATCAAAGAACCCAGATGATCCAACTCAATCCCTAGTTGTCATGTGATGTCATCTATCTGCATAATGCGCCCCTCCAGGCTGTAGAAGAACAAGAATTCGGCCTCTATGAAGATCGGGCCACTAGAAACCCCCTGGTAGAGTCTCAAGCTAAATGATGGAGATCTTACCCCCCAAATGACTGAATCCTCTATCTGCAATGCGCCCTCCTGGCTGTAGAAGACCAAGAATTCGGCCTCTATGAAGATGGCCTCCAAACCCTCTAAAAAAGATGCCAAACTATAGATCAGGCCACTAGAAACCCCATGGTAAAGTCTCGGGCTGAATGATGGAGATCTGACCCACCAAATGACTAA
>JZKD02S2187891.1:26058-40547 GCA_000966675.3 Picea glauca
CACTTTCAAACTCCACGATCTGCTAACATCTGTCCCTCTCAGATCGACGATGACGATTTACTTCGACAGTTTGGGCTTCGGGAGTTCTCAACTCGCGCGACCCCACTTTCCTCCGAAGTGGCTATCTTTTGAAATGGAAGATCCGTTGACACCTGTCCTCATCTAACAGACGGATCAGATGAACTTTGGTTCTCCGGCCTTCGGGAGTTCTTGTTCAACACTCTCCCTTTTCTCCCGTAGTGATTTTTCTCCGAAATGGCAGATCTTTTGTCACGCGTCCCTCTCCAACGGACGGTTAGGATGAATTTGGGACTCCAGCCTTCGGAAATCCTCGTGACTTCACACTTTGATTCTCCCAGAGTGACTTCTCTCTGGAGTGCAGGATCTGACGACACCTGTCCATTTGGCTTGGACGACTCAGATATTCTATGGCTCTCGGCTCTTCGAGAGTTTGTGATGAAAAATCCTCTTTTCTCCCTGAGTCTGTCAGTGTTGGGTTGAACACAACCTCAATATGACAGTCCAAGGGTATCTATGTGACCCCAGATATCTACGGCTTGTAACTTCCGTTCAAGGGTCCCTTGGGTCCCAGTGTGTGCCAATCCGAGAGGGACACCTGGCAATGTTGTCGCTCGACACATGGGCCCCCACATGATCTCGACGTAATACATGTGTCCCCACGATCGAACAGTCATGAGGGATCTCGAAGGATCCTTAGATCCACGTTCCACATTAACTTCAGGACTTCAGGGGTTTTGGTGTTACCAAACCTTTGTCCTCCCGAAGTGGTCAACGTCGGGCTAACTATATCGTAGATCCGACGGTCAGGATAGTTCTCGAGCATCCTCAGATCTACGGCCCAGATTAAGTTCGGGACTTCGAGACTTCGGGGGATTCACCTCCTGTGCAGCAAATATGCTCAATTCGTCGGGCCTGCGAAGTCCGAAGGGCTCTAAGGGTTAATGCCCATGTTCCTTCTCCAGATACGATGATCGTGAAGAACTACGACTCCTCCCAAACTAATCTCATCCATTCATCTTCCAAACGAAAGGATCTCTCCTTTCAAGGCTTGAATCTCACTATCCTTCTTGAGATTTTTCATCTCCTTAAGTACTTAGGTATTTTGCGCTATTTCTCCTGAACTTAGCACTTAGAGAAATCTTTCGCGCACCCCTTACGCTCATTTATCAACTCTAGAACTTAAGGGGGGTCTTGGTCTCTGCCCGCCTCACAGAGACTCTATGCATACATGCACTACCTCCCCTGAGATTAACAGACTCCTTCCTTCAGAACGATTGGGAGTGTCAGCATGCACACGTGAGGCTATGCCCAAGGTCAACAAATTCACAGTTCATTTATTTTAACTTGAGCCACCACGAGGCTCAGGCATTTATGTGTACAAGCTAGAGAATTCTTTATTTTCTTAAATACACAATTAGGCAAAATTAAAGGGATACAATATAATCATTGAGCAAACATGCACATCCCTGCAACATTCATATGATATCCAACTTTAGTTCACAGTTACCACTTAAATACATAGGATATGAGAATACTTATCTATTACAGGTTATAGCCAACTAACTGACTGTGGGTGTTTGCCTTTCCACCCAACCATAGGCTCAGAGCCATTCATTCTTAGTGCTCTGGCCACCCCCATGCCAAGCCATGATATCGCCAAGGAATTTATGCCAATTCTCAACGATCCTTTCTCTTTCACATCTTCCACGAGGTTTATCAGGTGATTCCTTAGCATCAAGCTCACAGCCTTATGCTCAGGTCCTATTCTCTGCATAATATCAGAGATTTCTCTCTCTATCATGGCCTCGACGAGGTTTATCAGATTCTTCCTCAGCATCAAGCTCATGGCCTTTGGCTCGTTCTCTGCTGGTGAGTTCCTCGCATTCTCCGCTCTTCTTTTTATTCTTTGGCGTTCCTTGCATGCACATCCCTCCTATCCTGTTCCTTCTGTCAGAAGGAAACCCAGGTCAGTCTGGGTCTGCAGGACCATGTAGTACTTCGGGCTGACCTTCTACAGCTAGACCATGCTTCCATTCATGGGGTAGTTGATGGTTCAACCACCAGTCCTTTCCTTATTAACTGATCTCTTATAGTTTTCACATTCTTTCCTCTAGTGATATCATGGCTAGTACTTTCAAGGCTTCACCCCCATAGTCAGTTATTGGCAATTCAAACAATAATACATTTACATTGTTCCCATGCCACAACATGGTAATCCTAATTAATGATTAATTACAAGTTGGGGGAAACATGGGTGTTACAATCCACTCCCCCTTAAAAGGAACATCGTCCTCGATGTTCTTTCTCGGTAACACCTGCCATGCATTTCTCATTCAGCCACTTCAAAAGTATTGACCTTCTTTCTCAGTCAGGTCCTTTTTCAGACTCGTAATATTTGTCACTTGCCTTCAATAATTCTTGGACAACAAGCACATTGATCATAGTCTCATGCGAAAACATTTTTTTGTTGCATAAAATTTCTAGGAAAAATTCATAATCTAGCACAATAATTATCTGCGTAGTTTGTGGATTTGTATCCACATGGTTTTCTTGTTATCCAGGATCACTGTTTTTCCTTGACATACCCATTGTGTGCATGATCCCAATCAACAATTTACAAGAACTATCAGAGTCTCCTCTTCCTTGCGGTCACTCAACCTCCAGGCCCAGGCTCAAGCATCACCTTCTCTGTTATACAGTTCCTTGGGTGATCCATCTTGCCTTGCCAAGGTTTTCTAGCACGGGAAGAATCCCAGAGACTTTATCGAGCCGTACAGTCGAGGTGTTCCTTAGACCTGCTCTGTCAAGGCGTCCCTCCGGCTTGTGTTACCTCAACACAACATATTCCAAGCGATCATGGCTTACCATGGGGTTCTCATGGCTCAACAGTGGCCTCCTTCATGATTTTTAGTTGGATAGCCTGTGTTAGCGATAATTCTTGTCATGGGTTCAAGAGCATTCGGGTCTGCAAGTTGCATGAAACGCTTAAGCGCAGCACGGGAGGATCCCTGTTTTTTTTTTTTTCCAAGTAGCAGGTCAAGCGAGTGGGCAAAGTGTCGTCGACATCATCCAAGGTCGATGATCTCGTGAACTTGGGAGTTCGCAGGGTAAAGACCCAGGTTTTGGGTACTCGAGTCGCGAGGATGCGAGAAGCGAGAAGGTGAGTAACCGTTGAATCTGGATCAAGGAGAGCCTTTGTATCCGCACGTGGGATCGCGTATCGGGGCCTCGCAAGAAAAGGATTGAGAATTTGGGCACAGGGATCGCGAGATTGTGAGAAGCGATATCTCAACAGTTGGAGGCAGTGGGGGCCATAGCGGAGTCGGCGAGTGGAGTGCAGGTGGCACGAAGCCTCGGGATCTCGCCGCGAGAAGTCCCGAAGTATTGGTATTTGGATCCGTGAGACGCGAGGTGTCGAGGGCATCCCGGTCTGGGCCCACAGCTTTACCGAGAAGATCTCAGCCGTCCATCTGAAGCGGACACCTGGCGCGCAATCCGGGCTCCTCGCTTCCTCGCCCATCGTAACTTTGAAGCATGAGGAGCAACATCCTCTCATCCATGAAACGCGAAACGACGAAAGCGCCTTTGAAGATAGGTACAGGTTCACAGCCCATGGTCACTTGGTGGGTGATGGAAAGAATTGCGCAAAGGGCCGAAGCGCAGAGTTTGGTTGCAGAAGGGATCACTGTTTTCTTCAGATGCCAGTTCAACTTGATCTCGATATTGTTTCCCGCTCGGAGTAAATGAAAGGTAAGGAGGGGTAGTTGAAACCTCTCCTCAGTCATTAAGCGCGAAGTATGGAGGGCCTGGCAAATGGTCTGCTCGAGAAGGTCCTGTGTACCCATCTTTTTAGAAAATCCATGCCGAGTTCTCGACCAGCCGAAGGAGGCTTGCACACGCTATCTCAACATTTAATGGCCCAACTACTCCCCCTACAGGAGCCATGCACAGTTAAGGAAGAGTCTGACAGAGAAAGCCCTTTCGATTTTGGCTGAAGGGACAACAAGCTTCAGATGGTCGCCCGCGCCTCTGTGGGGCAATTTTCTCTAAGTATATAAACTCAGTCTTTGTAATTTGTAGGAAATCGATGGTAGAGCAGAGCTCCCTACTGTAATGTTTTAACAGCTATTCTAGCTTTCAGCTTATGCATCTGTATATGAGATTTCTTGTTTTATGACAGACTGTTCTTCTTACTCCGGCTATTTTCATCTCATGCTAAGAGAGTTCGTGATTAAATGAGTCGCGCGAGTTATTGCAGTTATGTTATGATAAAAGATTTGTTGTTGCATTACTGCATTCTATGGTTTTGCATTTGAATGTAAGATGATATTGCATTTGGATGTCTTCTTCCTCAGTCTGTTAGAAACCTGTTGTTTATAATAGACCTCTGCGTTCCTCTCATATAAGTCTTCAGTCTATTCACCCTTTACTACAACTCACTGTCTGAAATTTTCGCAAGACCTCACTTGCTCATGCATACCTGGCCTGGTTTCAGAGTTGGAACACTATTGTTTCGAGTTTCCTTCCATTCTATCACCCATCTATGAACAATTGTGACATAAAACTGATGGGCGTTGGGCTCTTCTCCTGATAGAAATCCAGGAGTGACTTCCGTCGCCAACATCCTGCATCCATCTTTTCTGGACAGATCTTTTCTTCTCACATGTATCACAAGTATACAGAATTCATGAGACATCATCACAATTCTAAATTTCAAAATTTAATTGCAAATCTGTCACCCGCATATTTTCCAATTTCTTCATTTATTTTCAGATCTGTTCCACACGGAACCAGATTCAAAAGCATGGGACTTCCCTCCCCATGGCAGTTTAGCTTAGCAGGCAATCACTCTTCCTTATGGGCTTACAATATTTCCATATCCAAGACTCTTTCTTCCTGCAAGTCATTCTTTACGCAGCCAAACACACTGTTAGTTTCTCATGTATATATAAATTCTCACCACATTTAAAATGTCATCACAACCTTTTTTAACTTGTGCATTCTAACAGTTGCACCACATCTATATAAACATGGGAAGAAAAAACAAAAAAAAGCATCCCTTACCTATGCATCATTTCATCCTACCAAACCTTTCAAAATGTAATTCAAGTATCAATTGACTTTAATGAATGTGCCAACATTCGTGACCACATTCATACCCAATGAACCCTTGCATTGATTCGTGACTACATTCATACCCAATGCACCCTTGCATTGATTTCAAGTTTGCCACACTTTATGACAAGCACTCTTCCATGGTGTGTTGGAGCTTATCCAAGCTCTTTACCACATCGCTTATTCATTCTTGTTCATTATTGTAGCCAAATTGTGCTTCCTGCTATAGGTTGGTCATGATCCCAGGTCGGCACATATGAAACTATAAGTTTCTCTTGAATGCACCCAAGCATTATTTCCTCGTTAGTAACCAAGGTGCCCACACTCATGGCCACCCAAATTTTCTTTCCTTTGACATCCATACAATGTAAGTAAAATTTTCGGAAGGTCCTCATTCCTCAACTGAAGGTTCATCGTCTTCCCTTCATGCAAACATGCATTTCCTCGAAGAAATTCCATGCAATGTGATAGATATGAGCACCTTTATTCCCATAGAACCAGTCCCTGCGACCACAGTCTAACGCAGAGTGTTAAACTCTATCTTCCTTGACTGGAATGGAGGAACTCTGTTTTCTCTCCATGCAATCGAGAGTTGTGACCTCGATTCTATTATTTTCAGGCGCTATCCTTTTAACTCTCGCTTCCAGGCGCTATGATCCTGGCTAAATCCCTTGTGTACAAATCGACGGTGTAGATTTGTCTTCCCCCAGATCCAACAATTGCAAGGGATTGCGAAACCTCAACTAACTCATGCTTTAAATCTCCTCCCGATATCTACAATGAATACGGGCCACCCAATCTACAATCGGATCCCAAACTCCAAACAACGCTATATTGAATTTAATTTACGGGTACAGGTCTCGACGTTAACCCGTGTGCATATGCAATCTCCGCAATGATCGCGGGCCATCAATCTTGGCCCTCGATCGATTTTAAACCACACGATTTCCAGATAATAATAATTCCAACACATAAGTGTTTGACAAAGAATTTAGATTGAGAACAGAGCTTCGATTTGCTAAATTCAACCACATAACCCAATCATCATACGAGTTTTATGCGACATTAATGTGTGGGTTCCTTGCAGGTTCACCCGTCGATGGTTCACAGATCGATGATTCACAACGATTGCGGAACCCCAATATGCTCTCTCTTTATCAGAGAGTTCAATCTCCATAATCTAAAAAGTGCCCGCCTAACTCTTTTAATCGTGGTTGTTGATCATCCAACACGACGAGATCAACGGTGTGGGTTGATTGCGGGCCGTGAACTAGTACATTCGTTAATTTTTCCTTTGCATCCCGCAATGATCCCCGACCGTCGATCTAATCAAACGAATGGTGTTTGATCCGTTAACTCCAGTGGATATTGAAGTCGATTTTATGACTGTGATCGGTCTTCCCTTTGATGAATGACTTACATTCATCTTCTCTGTCAGGTTCTTGATTAACCTAATTCAATCAGGGTTTTCTTCCTGAATCATACTCTACTTGGGTATCTGTGGTATACAACTGTCTTTCAAAAATTTTGTGCATAACGTTAAGACAATAAAACATTTTCAGACATGTCCTAGTACATCTTTATGCACTTCATCACATTATCATTAATGTTTTCATGAGTGCAACACAAACAAATCTTGATTGTTTCTACAACAATGCGACCATCATCACTATAGTGCCAAAACATTTACTTTCATCCACGTACCAGCTCTCTCATCCCAGAGAAAACATAATACTCAATAAGAAAAGAATTGAGGGTTCTCCCCTTCTTCCAATTCTTTCTACACCGCCTGGTACTTTTCATCCCAGTTGAGTTATCTCTAAAAGCCTCACTACCTTTTCTTAACATGGCTTCAACCAAGCCTATTCAATCAAACATACTCATTTATTCATTCATTAGTCTTCTATTTATTACATGATGATTTCAAAATGTAATCCAAGATTCTTATATATCTATATAAGCTTGTAGCTCACTGCTTAATTCTCAACAGTTATTAAGGTTGTGACTCTGTCTTCCTGACAGATTTTTCACACAGTTCCTCCAGAGGGAACTCCCTCAACATGCAACTTCCTTATTGCATGTCCATCACTATCTGTGATGGCCTCAACCTTGAGTTAGCTTTAGTTGTTTACCAAATATTCCATAAGGATTATAAACATACATCTTTTTCATGCACCCAAATTATGTATCCATACATATTCTGGTTTTGCTAACTTACATCCATGATGTACTTAACCATATGCATAATCAAAATTATATGTGTAGCTTCCATGGGTATATTTCACAGCCTACATACATCTCTACTTTAAAATTAGTCAACTCGTGATTGTTCAAAATCATTCTAATGTGATTCTCAAGGCATAATCATTTGCCTCTTATCCTAACAACAAACCATCCTTGCTCATTTACTCTTTCATTTATTTATACTAGTCTTTCCTGAGGGAATGGAGCGCATCCCCCTTAAGCTATCATTCAAAACATAACTTCCATGACTCTTCAAAATGAAGTCAACCATGCATCCATGGTATTCACTTAATCTTGGCAAGTGCAATTCTTTCCTTACATATCACTCATTAAGGCATCCATATTGTGCCTTTAGTATACATATATCCTTACATCATGCATGTGCATCATTTACACATGGACCTATTAGACTTTGAGATCCTCCTCCAAGGATATTGTTGCCATCCTTATGACAAGCCTCATAGGGAAACACAACACTGAGCTTCCCTCTCTGTTGTGAGCTTGTAGTCATTCACACAACATCCACATGGAAGTTGAATCAGACATAGTCATAACTATGTTCCCTCTCTATACGATCAAAACTAGTAAGAAAACACTCTTGCCTCAACCTCCATGGAACATTACCCAACTTATAAATACAATCTGGGAAATTATAACCATACCCAAGGTAACAAAATCAACCAATTTAGCTTCCAACTATATCTATATGGCTACCATCCACCACTGGATGTCAATCTAACCCATTGGGCTTCTAGAAGTGTCCCAACACTTCCTTTACCACATTCAGGATCAACATTTAGTCAACCACTTTATCTTAATTTTAACAATTTAATGTCTAATACCATTTGGACTATTCCCTTAAATCCCAAATGCAATTTCAAATTCTGTTACTTACTAAGTATCCTAGTTCAAAAATCCAGAGTATCTTTAGGTCAAGATTGGTCTTGACCATTCCACCTAGAATTCTTCATTATGTTCAACACAGTTATGGACAGAGGCCACTCTCCTCCTCCCACAAGAACTCTAGAAGATTAGTTTCCTATCCACCAAGCAAGGGAGGTTGTTGTGATTTCTCACTCAATCACTTTATATTTCTACAGTTTCGTTTATCAGCTTGATTAGAAAAACCTTGTCCAACAATTCATGTACCCAGAAACAAAATTTGTTTCTCAGTCCACTTTGAAATATGAGAGTTTCGCATGCTCTCCCTTTTCAGGGAGTGGTCACCAGACTCATTCCTCTGATCGTGAGGGATTATACACCTATACAAGGTTTAACCCTTCATTAAAGTAGTAGTTATTACTACTACGGATCCTTTCCATCCGTTCACATCCAAGTCTTGCTATTAGTGTCCATCAACATAATCCCACTTTTGTAGGATCGACTATCATTTCTCAAATAAATGCTAGGCTTCCTTTGTCACAGACTTAGCATGATTCAATCTCGTTGGTTAAAATCCCAACTGTATTTTAAATTTTCATCCTTCTACTCAAGGAACTTATGTAGATGATTTATGTTTGGCAGTAATATTCTCCAGAGGCTCATCTTAGCCTTGGTAACCAAATCTTATGACTGTACAACAACACATACAATTGCACAGTGAAGTCAACTTCTTTATTTGGGAACATTAGCAACATACAATGCCAATTTTCAAAACATCTATCAACAGTAAAGGATCTTATTCCTCTCTTCAGTAGAGGTTTTCTAAGCCTCTTAGGAATGCAGTAAGATAGGGGGTTACCCCTTAAAGTCCTCCAGAAATATTTTTATACAAATCCTGCATGAGCCCAAGTAGGCCAAGTGTTGTTGTTGTGCTCTGATACCAATTTGTAACACACCCGACCCATAGGTTCTCTTTTAAGGGGTGGGGTATCAAAATTTTGTTTCCCTTAACTCTCTCTAGGTTCCCCTTTCACCAAAGTGCAGGTTCTTCCAAACCCATAGGCTCTTTCTTGGCACCTTTGAAGGATTTTAACAATAGGCACTAGCTTTCCATGCTAGGCCCCTTCCTTCATATGACCTCGAGTTCTGCCCAGGCGCCAAATCAAAGGGCGCTTCGGGGCTTCGGGCTCCGGATGTTCTCGACACACCTAACTCCGAATTCGCTGAACTCTGAGCTCGTGAACACAGACAGACCAGATCTATGGTCCACTCTTCTTTCACAACCAACAACTGAGATTTACTTCAGGACTTCGATGTTCGAGATTTTCGAACAATCCAAACACATCTTTCCTCTTAATTTCCCTATACCCGGAGTTACAGATCGAGCACCACGTGTTTTCCTCGATCAACAGTCGATATCTGTCCTTTTCCCCGCTTCGAGCGACTTGCATTCAATGCTCCTCTGTGTTCTTTCTTCCGGAGTACCAATCCTCTAAAGTAACAGATCTCACACCATGCTTCCTATTCCAATGGACAGTTCTGATGAAATCCGATGCTCCGGCCTTCGGGAGTTCTCGTGCCTTTAATCTTCAATTCCTCTGGAGGGACTTTCCCCTGGAGTAAATCTCCAGTCTCCACCTGTTCCAACAAAGGACGACTAGGACGATTCCTTACCTTTGGAGCTTCGGATGACTTCTGGTCAACACTCCACTTCCTTTCCTCTAGAGTTCGCACTTCCAGACTCCACGATCTGCTAACGCGTGTCCTTCTCAGATCGACAGTCACGTTTTACTTCGACAGTTCGAGCTTCGGGAGTTCTCAACTCGCACGACCCAAATTTCCTTCGAAGTGGCTATCTTCCAAAATGGAATATCTGCTAACACCTGTCCTCAGCTGACAGATGACTCAGATTAACTCTGTCTCTTTGGCCTTTCCGAGTTCTTTTTCAACACACTCCCTTTTCTCCTAGAGTGACTTTTCTTCGAAATGGCATATCTTTTGCCATGCATCCCTTTCCAACGGATAACTGGGATGACTTTCGGACTCTGGATTTTGGAAATCCTCGTGCCTTCACACTTTGATTACCCCAGAGTGACTTCTCTCCGGAGTGCAAGATCTGATGACACATGTCCCTTTGGCTTGGACAGCTCAGATCTTCTTCGAGTCCCATCTCTTCGGTAGTTTTGCGATGAAAAATCCTTTTTTCTCCTGGAGTCGGTCAACGTTTGGCTGACCACAACCTCAATCTGATGGTCTGAGGGTATCTGTGTGACCCCAGAGTTCTACATCTCATAAATTACGTTCAAGGGTCCCTTGGGTCCCAGTGTGTGCCACTCTGAGAGGGACACTTGGCAATGTCGTCACTCGACACATGGGCCCCCACATGATCTTGACGTAATACACGTGTCCCCGTGATTGAATGGTCGTGAGGGATCCTGAAGGATCCTTAGATCCACGGTCCACATTAATTTCAGGACTTCAGGACTTCGAGGGTTTTGGTGTTACCAAACCTCTATCCTCTCGAAGTGGTTAACGTTAGGCTGACTATATCGTAGATCCGATGGTCGGGATAGTTCCTGGGAATCCTTGGATCTATGGCCTAGATTAAGTTTGGGACTTTGGGACTTCGGGGGATTCACCTCCTGTGTGACGAATATGCTCAATTCGTCAGACCCGTGAAGTTTGAAGGGCTCTAAGGGTTAGCGCCCACATTCATTCTCCAGATTTGAAGATCGTGAAGAACTTTGGCTCCTCCCGAACCAATCTCATCCATTCATCTTCCAAACTAAAGGATCTCTCCTTTCGGGGCTTGAATCTCGCTATCCTTCATGAGCTTTGTAAACTCCTTAAGTACTTAGGTATTTTGCATTATTTCTCTTGAACTTAACACTTAGAGAAATCTTTTGCGCACCCCTTGGGCTCATTTATAAACTATAGAACTTAAGGGGGGTCTCGGTCTCTGCCTACCTCGCAGAGACTCTGTGCATACATGCACTACCTCCCCCGAGATTAATAGACTCCTTCCTTCAGAACGACTGGGAGTGTCGGCATGCACATGTGAGGCTATGCCTAAGTTCAACAAATTCACAGTTCATTTATTTTAACTTGAGCCACCATGGGGCTCAGTCATTTACATGTACAAGCCAGAGAATTCCTTATTTTCTTAAATACACAATTAGGAAGGATTAAAGGGATACAGTATAACCATTGAGAAAACATGCACATCCCTGCAACATTCATAGGATATCCAACTTTAATTCATAGTTACTGCTTAAATGCACAGGATATGAGAATAATCATCTATTACAGGTTGTAGCCAACTAACTGACTGTGGGTGTTTGCCTTTCCACCCAACCATAGGCTCAAAGGCATTCATTCTTAGTGCTCTGGCCATCCCGTGCCAAGCCATGATATCACCAAGGAATTTATTCCAATTCTCAATGATCCTTTCTCTTTCACATCTTCCGCGAGGTTTATCAGGTGCTTCCTCAGCATCAAGCTCGTGAAGTTTTTCTCAGGTCTCGTTCTCTGCATACTCTCAGATATTTCTCTTTTTGTCATGACCTCGACAAGGTTTATCATATGCTTCCTTAGCATCAATCTCGCGGCCTTCGGCTCGTTCTCTGCTGGTGATTTCCTCGCATTCTCCACTCTTCTTTTTATTCTCTAGTGTGCCTTGCATGCACATCCCTCCTATCATGTTCCTTCTGTCAGAAGGAAACCCGAGTCAGTCTGGGTCTATAGGACCCTGTGGTACTTCGGGCTGACCTTCTGCAGCTAGACCATGCTTCCATTCATGGGGTAGTTGATGGTTCAACCACCAGTCCTTCTCTCATTAACTGATCTCTTATAATTTTCACATTATTCCTCTAGTGATATCATGGCTAGTACTTTCAAGGCTTCACCCCCACAGTTAGTTATTGGAAATTCAAACAATAATACATTTACACTATTCCCATGCCACAACATGGTAATCCTAATTAATGATTAATTACAAGTTGGGGAAAACAAGGGTGTTACACATGGAAAGTCGCTAGGTGAATTGGGTTTGGAACCCTAAATGGTATTGGGATAACTAATTTTGATGATATAGATACATTCTTTGTATTGTCTTCCATGGATGTAACCAATATGGTTAAAGTTTGTACAAAGTTTCATTAAACTAATATAAATTTAGGGTGTTTTCCTTTCCACCCAACCATAGGCTCAGAGGCATTCATTCTTAGTGATCTGGCCACCCCATGCCAAGCCATGATATCACCAAGGAATTTATGTCAATTCTCAATGATCCTTTCTCTTTCACGTCTTCCGCGAGGTTTATCAGGTGCTTCCTCAGCATCAAGCTCACGAAGTTCTGCTCAGGTCTCATTCTCTGCATACTCTCAGATATTTCTCTCTCTATCACGACTTCGACGAGGTTTATCATATTCTTCCTTAGCATCAAGCTTGTGGCCTTCAGCTCGTTCTCTATTGGCGATTTCCTCACATTCTCCACTCTTACTTTTATTCTCTGGTGTGCCTTGCATGCACATCCCTCCTATCATGTTCCTTTTGTCAGAAGGAAACCTGGGTTAGTCTAGGTCTACAGGACCCTGTGGTACTTCAGGCTGACCTTCTGCAGCTATACCATGCTTCCATTCATGGGGTAGTTGATGGTTCAACCACCAATCCTTTTCTCATTAACTGATCTCTTATAGTTTTCACATTATTTCCTCTAGTGATACCATGGCTAGTACTTTCAAGGCTTCACCCCTACAGTCAATTATTGGCAATTCAAACAATAATACATTTACATTGTTCCCATGCCACAACATGGTAATCCTAATTAATGATTAATTACAAGTTGGGGGAAACAAGGGTGTTACACGTGGCAAGTTGCTAGGTGAATTGGGTTTGGAACCCTAAATGGTATTGGGATAACTAAGTTTGATGATATAGAAACATTCTTTGTATTGTCTTCCATGGATGTAACCAATATGGTTAAAGTTTAAAGTTTGTACAAAGTTTCAATAAACTAATATAAATTTATTTAAAATATTATTTTTAAATTAATGTCATTTACATTGTATTATATTATAATTAATAATAGTTTTTATCATAATAAATTAATTTTGTAGTAAAAAGAAATTTTAGGATAACAAATTTGAAATGAATAGTATGTATAAATTCGAAGTATGGTTAGAGTTCTACTATGATTCAAGTTGTTTGTGAAATAATGTTTTTAGGAATTTTGGCCAATTCTAAATCAACCTAGATCAATTAAAGTTTCAAATTGATACAAACTCTAACTCTAACTTCTTGTATCACCGAATTCCATTAAGTAGAGGAAAGTTTTCCACATGATTAAACAATTATGCTTTTACCATTTGATTAGAGTGTTTAGTGGCACCCTAACATCTATCCTAACCCTCAAAGAATAGTCCTTGAGCCTAGTTTGGTGGACTTGACTAACATGATAATCGCGCCCATCTTAATAATAATATTTCTATTATATAAATACACATCTAAAGAGCCATTCCATACTTAAGTGATTACCCATAGTGTTTCAATAGCAAGGGAGGGGAATGGCAGCCAACAAGGCTCCTAAATTTTCTCCCAAGGTCTACCACAAGGTAATGCTTTTGTTCCTCCTATTGATCCTCCAACTACAAGTTATTTTGATGAATATAAGGAATCTTATTGTGATAACAACAAAGATGCCCAAGTTAAGTACTTTTTCATCTACATCAGATCTAAGAACATGATATGGGGTTGGATTCAAGAATCTTAGGATCCCTTTCTTTAGCATATTGCAAGCATTAGTAATTTAATCAATTGGTTTTTATGTTTAGTTTAAGGAGGTCTCAATTTGTGTGTCCATCATGCAACAAAAGCCATGGATCTATAGAAATATTCAAGTTGTTTTCACTCAATGGAGTGAATAATTTCTAATTGAGTTTTTATCCCAACCACATTTCCCTATTCAATTTAAGTTCTCACAAATTTTGACCTAATAATAGTGTTTTCTAGAAAGATTGAGCCCAATCCATAAGAAAATTCATTTTCCATGATCTTGAAAGAGTGAATCTATGTTCAAGTCTACCTTCAAGGAGACCTAAAGGATTTAATGGATATCCAGTTAGAGATCAAATTTAGCACCAAAATATATATATATCTGTGTGTGTGTGTGTGTATATATATATATCAACTTTCCCAACACTTGCTTCAATTGTCAATGCCCGTAACAC
>JZKD02S2187902.1:38576-60907 GCA_000966675.3 Picea glauca
CCCTTTATCAATAGATTAATTATCACAGCTTACAAGCAATTTTCAACGGTAGAAAAGTAGAGAAATTGTATGCGAAAGAGTGTTTGTTGCATCCCTAATGGCTATAGCTTAAAGTTTATTACAGAAGGCTAACCAATTGACAAAAAATACCCCCTTGAAGTAGAAGATAGTCTAATCATGTAGAATTTAAATCCAACTTCATCAATTTCAATCCCTCAATTTTCATGTTTATCAATAAAATAATTACAATCTCCAATGCAAAGGTTAGTGCCTTGTTATTGGGTGAATGGAGTATATTTTTTGAAGACTAGGTTAAGAAATAAAGTAGAGAAGATGATTTATTGAGAGTTAAACCCTTTTAAAACCCAAGAAACATATCTCCTTCCAAATCGTTTAGCCTAAAAATCAAGATGGACTAGGGTTCAAAATTCTTCTAAGGACATAAACTATCTTACTCCCTAGAGAAGTAAACCCTAGCCAAGCATTGAAACAAGGGTGTAAACCCTCTTACTCCTTGTTGCAAGCCTTATATCCTTTCAATAGTAAGGAAGGACAAATTTAGGTGGAGGGTGTAAGCTCTTTTACTCCTCCTAGGGTCTTAAGATACTTTTCTTGAACTTAAACAAGCAAGATGACAATAAATTGCAGAAATTACTCACCAAATCCAAGAGACAACACACAAGAAAACCCTTACTACCAAGAATCATCCAACAATTATCCAAATAAAACCATCCAAGAGAAGTCACTAGCCTTTAATGCTCCAATAAACAAGTATTGCATCCATTTGCACAATACAAAGAAAGGCTGAAATTCTCCAAGAGGGTCGAAATTGCAGTATAAAGAGTAATATTATCAAGTGATGAGTTATATCCAAGTGAAAAATGACTTGCCTATATTTATAGAGGAAAATACGAGTCATAGTTTGTCCACATTACAATTAAATCCGTAATTTTAGGCCAAAACCAAAGTTACAATGCTTAATTAGCAAATTGTTTTGCTCTTTTTACCCACATAGGCTACAAAATATAAAAAAATGATGGCATATAAGCCCATAAATCTCCTCTCCAAGGTGGCACATGTGAAAGTAGGCCTCCAAAGACTAGGACGTCAAGCTAGGAAGGTGTCGTGTCATCCCTAAAACAAGCTATAATGTGGGGCTTCAAGTCCACAACACAACCAAGTGCACCAAATGTGCCAAACGTCCCCTCAAAAGTGTGACGTCGTGCTACCCAAGAGGAACGTTTGGGCATAGGAGGGTGAAATCCTCTTCTCTTCATCTTTTCGAGCCTCATTAAAGTGTTAGAGACATTATCTAAGGTGCAAATTTCATCATCTCATGCCTCCAATGTGTGGGGTGTAACATCCATCCGGTGGGATTTCAAGACCCTATGAAGGTCCAAGTGGCTTAGTCCCTTCATGAATGACTTTCACCGGGAAAGGTCCTGCAAACACAAGTAAATATGCCCTCCAAGGGTCCACAAGTCATATGAATCATGCCGAGCAAGAAATATTTAATAAAATAACCACCTAAACAAGTGCATTAAGTACCCCCTTTTCAAATTAAACAAATGCTCGAAGACTTTATAAACTTTGCCAAATTTAGATATGGGATGGGCGCCATGGTGCTCTATTGGGTAGGCCAATCACCAAGCCAAGGAATGGTTTTTGAGAAGACCCTCTCTAGACCATGTAATGAGTACAAGGTGGATTGGGGAATGTACTCTTGGGCATGGGGTTCTTGACATATCAAGGGATCATATTGTCTCATTTATGGGTGCCTTTGTGGAGGGTGAGTCACATCCCTTCGTTTGCAATGCAACATTTTTCCAAACCCTTTATTTGCCTTTCATTTTTTATGGTCCGAACATTGAGTGCTATATGAAATGGAAAGAAAAAGAGCACCACAATGCCACTTGAAGTTTGTAATGTCCCCCATCCTAGCTGAGAAACATTATAGTACAAAATGTCAAATTTCACATGCAACTCTATGTGACTAATTTCAGATCTGGAAATCGCTTCCTAGTGATCTAACTATCACTGAAAAAATTTACATTGAAATTATTGACTGGAAATATATGCAGCGGAAACAACAATATCATAGATGAATCATTATGCAAGAGCATCGTTGGAAAGCACGCAGAGCAAGACCTATCAGTGCATGGGAATCTGTATGGGAGCTCAACGCTGGCAGTCACAGTAGATATTTTGAATTCCTCCTTAACTCAGTGCCAGAATTAATCTTTTGAGGCATGCTTGAAATCAGGCTGGAAAAATCTGGAGGGCACGTTTGGACGATTACGAGCGAAGTGGGAGATTCCACTACGGCTCTGGAATGCGACTAGTTTAGAGAGTTTTTAGGTTAAATTTTAGAGTAGATAAGTAGTCAGGGGGAAACCCTAAGAACCCTCTAAGATAAATAGAGGTTTTGTATGCCCAAATGAAGGGGGTTGCTAGTTGGTAGTTGGCTGGGAATAGATAGAAGTCAGTTGCAAGTTAGTAGGAGATTTCCGAGTTTTCAGTTTTTTTCATTTTCATTTACAGTTGTAACCATTTTCACTTGCGAATATAACAGAGGAAAATTGACCCAATGCATGGTCTGGACATTGCTTGCTATTATCTGTTATTGTTTTCTCATGAATGAATGGATGAATTTCATTATGAGTAGATGGAACTGTGAGTGTTAGCATAAGTTTCAATTGTTTCTCTTTTGTTGAAGTAGTGCAAGGGGTGCACACAGAACACAAGGAGTGCGTTAACGAGATCTGTTTAGATTCTGAAGCTCATAAGAGATAACACAAAATTTTCCCTTTGCAAGGAGTGCAAAGAGACTGGTGCAAGGAGTGCACAGAACCGAGACTTGACTAAGTGTCGACGAGACTTTGTAAGGAGTTGAAGAACCAGAAGAGGAGAACACCGGGAGGGAGAGAGGAATTTCTCTTCGAGAAATCCTCAGGATCTGAGTTATTGAAATCCTTGAACACAAGGAGTGCGCAGGAAATTGAAGTCTTCACGAGACGAAGCTCAAGAGGAATAACACTTTTCATAAGTGTTAACGAGATATAAGAAACGGTCTCACAGGAAGGACAAAGGTTGAAAACTTTGAATCCTTTGAAAATATTCTAACTCTGAAGACATCGTAAGAGAAATGGGGAAAATATCTCAGTTGTTCAATATGAACGCTAGAGGATTAGAACCTTCCATCAAGAGGGACACGTGGAAAATGATCAGGGTTTCGTTGACTCGCACTTTGGAGAAGTCAAAGGGCAGAATGTTAAGAATTCATTAAGCCAGAATTTGCGACTTGATCTAAGTCATTGGATCCAGGAGAGATCTGGACCATTGATTTCCCACGAAGAGTTTCGACATTTCGAGGATCAGGAGAACGGGGGAAAAAATTATTTCAGCCTTGCAACATGCAAAATCCCGATATGAAAAATCCCGATGAGATCTGAGCCATCAAATTGTGGGGAAATCAGGACTGTCATATTAGGGGCTTCGAAATATCGACATTTCGGGGAGTAGAGGATCAGAAGTGATAAGTCTTTTGACTTTGCGAAACGCGAAGTCCCAAAGTCACCGTGGTCGTCGGGTCGAAGGAGAAGTCTGGACCGTTGATCCAGTGTCATCGCGATTTCGGCAAGGAGGCTCCAAAGTCGTGAAACGTGAAACATCGATTTGATCACCATCGTCGATCAAGGGAAGATATGGATCGTATATCTCGGGTCATCGCGATTTCAGCTATCAGATGAACGGAGGTAACAATACTCCCAGAGTCACGAAATCGTGATGCACCTTTCCCTCAGGCACTTGGTCACTGTCAGTGATCACAAAGGAGAGAGGGATTAGTAGAGAAGAGCTAGCACTTGTTTGGCGTTGAGGTTTGAAAAACACTCAGGAGGGAAGCCGCAGGTCTCATACGACCTACACATTCGAGGGAAGGACCTGTGTAAGTGGGTTTGGGGTTTAGCAGAGATATGAAGCGTCAATCAGAATCAATTCTTGATCGATCCTAGACCGGGAGGTCGCGCATCCCTTAGGAGAGAAGGGGGGTCTGCATCAAGTGGTATCAGAGCTGATTTTCATCTGTAGATTTTAGGCAAAGGAGACAAAGGAACTCAAAGTTGTACTATGTGTGTGACAAAAAGTCAACACAATGCCACCAAGGAGACGAGTGGAACCACCTTTGGCCAATTGAGCTGTAGAAAGGGAGATGCGATAACTTCGTGCAAGATTAGAAGTGATGGAAGAAGCGTAGAGATGAGCACCTGATGTTGGAGACTTCAACGATGCAGAGAATGAAGAAGTTGTGGGTGAGAATGTCATCGGAGAAGATGCAGGAGAGGATGTTGCCGAAGAACGCTTGTTGAGACCAGTTTCCAGATTGGGAGGCAGAGCCAAGATAGAGGTCCCAATGTATGAAGGCAATTTAGATGTCGAAGAGCTATTGGATTGGATAAGATCCATGGACAAATATTTCGACTATGAAGACATCGATGAGGAAAGAAGGGTGAGACATGTTGTCACCAGACTAAAGGGACATGCAACACTGTGGTGGGATGAACTGCAGGATGAAAGGAGAAGCAAAGGCAAGCAAAATATAAAGAGATGGGATAGAATGGTAGCCAAGTTGAAGGCTATGTTCATGCCCAAATATTATCATATCAATCTGCTTAGGAAAATGCATAACCTGAGACAGAAAGGGATGATAGTTAAGGGGTACACAGAGGATTTCTATAGGCTGAACATCAGAATTGGACAAAGAGAGAGAGATGAAGAAAAAGTTTCCAGATACATAAATGTCCTGAGGCATGAAATCCAGGATGATCTCAACATGATGTCAGTAAGGAAAATGGAGGATGCTTATCAGTTTGCACTGAAGGCAAAGGAGAAGTTGGCCAGAAAACAAAGCCAATGAGGGAGAGGTAAAAACCCAGTCCCAAACAAAATCAAGGGAGTTACCCATGACAAATCATATTAGTCTAAGGACGGAACTAAGAAATCACATAGTCACTCGGAAAGAGGAGGAAGTTCCCGAGAAAGACAAGGTGGTGGAAGAAGTTCTTCTAGAGGAAGAGGAAGAAGAGGTAGAGGATAAGTAAGATGTTATTCCTGTGGAAAGACAAGACACATGTATTGGGAATGTCCTGAGAAAAATAAAGAAGGAGGAGGTGAAGCTCACATTTCTGAAGCACAAAGAAGAGATGTTGAAGCAGAAGGAACAGAGGATGGAAGATCCATGATGTTGAGGAAAGTTCTCTTAAAACCAGAGGCAAAAGTTGAAAGGCCAGTGTAGAGGAACAATCTCTTAAGAACAACTTGCAAGACTAAATATAGAGTATGGATGGTGATAATTGACAGTGGGAGCACTAAAAACTTGGTATCCACAGAGATGGTGGAGAAATTGGAGCTGGAGACAATTGCACATCCAAATCCATACAAAGTCTTATCGTTGCATAAAGGACACCAAGTAATGGTTACTAAACAATGCTTGGTTTAATTTAAGATAGGAAAATACAGAGATGAAATTCTGTGTGATGTAATTCCCATGGATGTATGTCATATTCTATTGGGAAGACCATGGCAGTTTGACAGGAATGTCATTCATGATGGGAGGAAAAATACATACACATTAGAGAAGAATGGTAGGAAACACATGTTTCTACCAATAGAGGAGAAGAAAGTGAAAGAGGAGGCCAATGCATGCATACTTCTCATGAGTGGGAAGGAACTCTTGAAAGAATTCAAGGAAGAATAGGAGATGCATCTTGTTGTGGTGAGGAAACCTAGAGTTATCCTTACAAGCACTTCAATGGATGATTTGTCTGAAGAAGTTTAGGAGTTGTTGGATAATTTTGCTAACATAGTGGTAGATGAGCTGCCTAACTCATTGCCTCCCATCAGAAGTATCAGTCACCATATCGATTTGATACTAGGAGAAAGTCTGCCAAACAAAGAAGCATACAGATTGACACCTCGAGAGAATGAGGAGGTGAAGAACCAAGTCTAGGAATTGTTAGACAAGGGTTTGGTCAGAGAAAGATTAAGTCCATGTGTAGTACCAACCGTGTTGATTCCAAATAAGGATGGAGGATGTGTACATAATCGAGAGCCATTAACAAGATCACCATCATGTATAGATTTCCTTTACCAAGAATGGATGATTTAATGGACTGTTTAAGTGGAGCAAGTTTCTTTTCTAAAATAGATTTGAAAAGTGGATATCACCAGATTAGAATCAGAGAAGGTGATGAGTGGAAGACATCCTTTAAGAAAAATGAAGGTTTGTGTGAATGGATTGCTATGCCATTTGGCTTAACAAATGCCCCAAGTACTTTTATGACGTTGATGAATGAAATACTGAAAAATTTCATTAGCAAGTTTGTGGTTGTATATCTAGATGATATACTGATCTTTAGCAAGACTAAAGAGGAGAATTTGAGGCACCTGACATTAGTAATGAGGAGGCTACAACAAGAGAAGTTGTTGATAAATTTGAAGAAGTCCTCTTTTATGAAGACAAAACTCATTTACTTGGGGTTTGTGATCTTTTCAAATGAACTGAAGATGGATCTAGAGAAGGTGAAAGAAACCAAATAATGGTCGTCACCAAGAATCATGTTCGAGGTAAGGAGCTTCCATGGATTAACGAGTTTCTATAGGAGGTTCATCAGAGACTTCAGTGGGATTTGTGTGCCAATGATGGATACAGTGAAGAAGAAGCACAAATCTTTTAAATGGATAGAGGAACCCGAGAAGAGCTTCAATATACTGAAGGATAAAATAACAAAACAACCAATTCTAGTCTTGCCGAATTTTGAAAAGACATTTCAGGTGAGATGTGATGCAAGTGGAGTTGCAATTGGAGCAATTTTGAGTCAGGATAATAGACCTGTTGCGTATTTTAGTGAGAAGATGAATGAGACCAAGAGAAAATACTCCACGTATGATAAGGAGTTTTACGCAATATTTCAAGCCTTGAATAAGTGGAGACATTACCTTGTCCCACATGAATTTTTCTTGTATAGTGATAATCAGGCTTTACAATTCATAACCAGATAGGAAAAATTGAATCAGAGGCATGCAAAATGGGTTGAGTTTATGCATAATTTTACTTTTGTCATGAAACATATTGTTGGGAATGCTAATAAAGTTGTTGATGCATTGAGCAGGAGGTGTTTGATTCTGTAGGAATTTCAAGTGAAGACCTTAGGGTTTGAACACCTTAAGGACATGTATTGTGATGATACAGATTTCAAGGAAGAATATGAGGCATGTGGAAATCCTGTGCTAAGAGAAAAAAGCTAGTGTACATAATATATGATTCAAGAGGGATTGTTGTTCAAAGGAAATTAGTTGTGCATACCAAAATGCTCAATGAGGGATAACCTTTTGAAGGAAAACATAGTGGAGGATTGGATGGACATTTCGGCCATGATAAAACATTTGCACAGTTGAGCAGTTCATACTACTGGCTAGGTATGAGAACATAAGTGATAAATTTTATGAACAAATGTAGAATCTGCCATCATGCGAAAGGGAAAAGACAAAACATTGGATTGTATCAACCATTGCCAATACCAGAGAGGCCTTGGGATGCAATAAGCATGGATTTTATGTTGGGATTGCCAAGAACACAAAGAGGATTTGATTCCATATTTGTGGTGGTGGATAGATTTTCAAAGATGGCACATTTTATCCCATGCCAGAAGACCAGTGATGCAACACATGTTGCAAATCTGTTTTTCAAGGAAGTTGTAAGACTTCACGACCTACCTAAAAGGATTGTCTCGGACAGGGACACAAAATTTGTTGGTCACTTTTGGAGAATATTGTGGAAGAAGTTGGGGACGATTTGTCCTTCAGCTTGGATTATCACCCTTATATAGATGGACAGACTGAGGTGGTAAAAAAGAAGTTTGGGAAACTTATTGAGGAGTCTGGTCACTGAACACTATAATCAGTGGGATCAGATTATGCCTCAAGTAGAATTTTCATACAATGACTCACCAAACATGAGCACTGGAAAGAGCCCATTCTAGATATTGTATGGAATGAAAACCAGGGGAGTATCTGAGTTGAGAGTCTTGGAGCAGAGTGAGATCATGAGCACTAAGGCAAAATATTTTGCTGCAGAAATGCAGAATCTCCATAGCCAGATCATAGGAAATCTGTAGAGTTCTAGCTAGGAGTTCAAATGCAGAGTTGATCAACATCACAAAGAACTTCAATTTGAAGTAGGAGATCAGGTTCTGGCACACCTCAAGAAGGAAAGGTTCCCTAGGGGAACATATAACAAATTGAAGATGAAGAAGATAGGACCATGTAAGATCTTGAGGAAGATTGATGAAAACACCTATGAGATTGAGTTGACGGGTGATGTGGGCATATCGCCCATATTCAATGTTTCAGAAATGTTTCTTTACAGGAAGGATGACACAGAGGGATCATAAAATTAAGAGAAGATTTAGTGGGAGAAAAAAATGTCGATAGCAGAAAAACCATAGATGGAGAAAATTGTTAATTAAAGGATTGGAAAAAAGACTAGGAGGAAGAACTATTTCAAATATCTGATCAATTGGAAGGGACACCCAATAGAAGATGCCAATCGAAAAAATTAAGCTACTATTCAGAAGCATGGAAAGATGATGCAGTAGCTCATGAACATGAGTCCATGATTTTTTTTCAAGGGGAGTATGATGCAGGAGCATCGTTGGCAAGCACGTAGAGCGAGACCTATCAACGTCTGGGAATCTGTACGGGAGATCAACGTTGGCAGTCACAATAGATATTTTGAAGTCCACCTTAAGTCAGCGACGAAATTGATATTTTGAGGCACGCTTGAAATCAGGCCGAAAAAATCTGGAGGGCACGCTTGGACGATTACGAGCGAAGTGGTTGATTCCACTACGGCTCTGGAATGCGACTGGTATAGAGAGTCGTTAGGTTACGTTTAGAAAAGAAAAGTAGCCAAGGGGGAAACCCTAAGAACCCTCTAAGATAAATAAAGGTTTTGTATGCCTGAATGATGGGGGTTGCTAGTTGGTACTTGGCTGGGAGTAGATAGAAGTAAATTGCAAGTTAGTAGGAGATTTCTGAGTTTTCAGTTTTTTTCATTTTCATTTACAGTTGTAACCATTTTCACTTACAAATATAATAGAGGAAAATCGACCCAATTCATGGTGTGGGCATTGTTTGCAATTCTCTATTATTGTGTTCTCATGAATGAATGGATGAATTTCATTATGATAGATGGAGTTGTGAGTGTTAGCATAATTTTCAATTGTTTCTCTTCTATTGAAGTAGTGCAAGGGGTGCACACAGAACGAAGGAGCACGTTAACGAGATCTGTTCATATTTCCAAGCTCAGAAGAGATAACATGAAACTTTCCCTTTGCAAGGAGTGAAAAGAGATTGGCGCAAGGCGTGCACAGTCATCCACAAGAATTGGAACCTTGCGTAAAGATCTAGTGCAAGGAGTGCACAAAACCAAGACTCGACTAAGTGCCAACGAGACTTTGTAAGGAGTCGAAGAACTAGAAGAGGAGAACAATGGGAGGGCGAGAGGAATTTCTCTTTGAGAAATCCTCAAGATCTGAGTTATTGAAATCCCTGAACACAAGGAGTGTGCGGGAAATCAAAGTCTTCACGAGACGAAGCTCAGGAGGAATAACACTTTTCATAAGTGTTAACAAGATCCAATAAACGGTCTCGCAGAAAGGACAAAGGTTGAAACCTTTGAATCCTTTGAAAATATTCTAACTCTGAAGACAACGTAAGCACAAGGGGGAAAGATCTCAGCCATTCGATTTGAATGTTAGAGGATCAGAACCATCCATCAGGAGGGACGCATGGCGAATGATCAGTGTTTCGTTGACTCGCACTTTGGAGAAGTCAAAGGGCAGAATGCTAAGAATTCATGAAGCTCGAATCCGCGACTTGATCTGAGTCGTTGGATCGAGGAGAGATTTTGACAGTTGATTGCCCAAGAAGAGTTTCGACATTTCGGGGAATGGGAGAACAAGGCGAAAATTATTTCAGCCTTGCAACACGTGAAATCCCAATACGCGAAATCCCGACGAGATCTAAGCCATCAGATCATGGGGAAATCAGGACCGTCAAATTGGGGGCTCCGAAATATCATCATTTTGGGGATCGGAGGATCAGAGGTGATAAGTCTTTCAACTTCGCGAAACATAAAGTCTCGAAGTCATCGTGACCATCAGGTCGAAGGAGAAGTCTGGACCATTGATCCAGTGTCATCGCGATTTCGACCATCGGGAGAACGAAGGCAGGGAGGCTCCAAAGTCGTGAAACGTGAAATGTCGATTTGATCGCCACCGTCGATCAAGTGAAGATCTGGATCGTATATCTCGGGTCAGCGTGATTTCAGCTATCGAGTAAACGGAGGTAATAGTACTCCCAGAGTCACAAAACGTGAAATCATGACACGCCTTTCACTCAGGTGCTTGGTCACCGCCAGTGATCACAAAGGAGAGAGGGATTAGTAGATAAGAGCTAGCACCTGTTTGGAATTGAGGTTCGAACAACACTCAGGAGGGAAGCTGTGGGTCTCATATGACCTGCTCATTCGGGGGAAGGACCTGTGTAAGTGGGTTTGGGGTCTAGCAGAGACTTGAAGAGTCAATCAAACTCAGTTCTTGATTGATCCTAGACTGGGAGGTCGCACATCCCTTAGGAGAGAAGGGGGGTCTACATCAAATCATCAATACACAAGAGACACAATATTTTTTTTCTGTAACTCTATCCAATTCTCCAAATTTGAGGACCAAAACGAATCCTGTTAAAGTCACCAATCTGAGGATAGAAATAGTCCTCTTAAAAATCACCAAATCTGAGGACAACCTTATCCTCCAATATACAAACAAGAAAACCAAACCTTAACAATATATGGAAATCTCCTATGCCCAAGAATCTGTTGTAGACCACCTATACATCTGGCTGACGTAACTTGTCAGCCTGTACGAATCTGCACCTGCCCAAAAAATCAGATACGTGATTCACCAATTATCAACCCACGAACATACACTATTTTCTCCACTACAAATTGTGTATACCCTATATGTGATTTGTCTTTTTGTAACCTGTGTATATACATGCTTCATCCTCCTGCAAATCACGTATGGTACAAAAATTTTTCTCACATGTGCGACCTTCTTCGGTCCTCTCTCTTGGGCCAGATTCACCTTCTTGTATATTTCCCTTTGTTGAGATCACCAATCCTCCTTGACACAAGTGCAGACTCACTTATGCCAACTCCATTCTTCCATGATGATGATCTAATGTCACAATGACATCTCTCCTTTATATAAGAGTCCAATGAGTGAGTTTAGGATCCCTTCCTAAACTCAACAATTAATTAGAATATTTTAATCCTCTTTGTGGGTGTGGCACCCCTACACAAATCCATACATCCCATTAACTTTCCCAAGAGGCCCTAGCCTCATTTCTAGGCCGATTTCACTGAAACGAAAGTCAAAACTGGTGCCAACGAAAATTCCTACATGCATGACACCTTGGCCTCTAGTGGGAATACCTCCTTAAGATACAAAAATCAACACTCCCTCTTAGCAAGGGAGGTATCCCATCCACCAACATCTGGATGCACTAATGTTTCACATAGCATATATAGCTCTGGATCTACCACCTCATATATATTCCAAAAGTAGTCCAAACTGGCTACTCCCTCTGTCATTGTGGAAAATGGGTCTATGAATTTTGTCACGGTCACAAGTCTTTCTTTCAAGTTTGACTGACTGCATCCACATTCATTGGAGAAAATCCTTCTATCCAGTCTATTTGACTGGCCACATCCTTTATCACTGAGGAATTTTTTTTTTGATTGGTCGTATCCTCGGTCACTAAGGAAAAATCTATTTGAGCATCCCTAGTCACTGAAAAAAAAATTGTTTGACTGGTCACATCCTTGGTCACTGAAGAAAATCCTTTTGTTTAATATGACTCATTTTCTTCTCCCTCTGTGACTGAAGAAAATCCTACTCCCCAGTCCTCATGACTAGATGCCTCCTTTGTCACTGTAGCAAATTCTGTTGAGACAAGTGTATACTCCATGGAGTTTTACCATGCCCTAGAAGCCTCCTTCCTCTGAAGCTCTTGTCTGGCCTCCTCAACCCATGACACATGTCTATCTGTCCTTGAATATGTCTCTCTCCTTAATGAACCTGAGGGGGAACTCCCTCTGGATGACCATCTCTCTCCCTGATCCAATTGAGTCTCCTTGAGATCAGGCTCACTCTGAGATCACATGCTCCTCCTGAAACTTGAATCCCTCTGAGTCTGCACATCCCTTGGAGCCATCTGATCCCTGTACATTTCCCTATGCATAGTCCTGGGAGGCTGTTCCTCTCTCCTGGATCCTGAGGGATGACTTCCTATGAACTATGGCTCCCTCTGAGCTCTTACCATTCGTGGTGTCACCTGCCTCACCACTCATGGAGACACATGCTCCTCCTCATCTGTCTCTCTAATTTTGTTGGTCACAACACTCATAGGCTGGCCCCTAAGCCTATATAGGTTTCCCTCCCTAAATCCAAGAACCATTGTTGATCTGAAGCTAGATCATCTAGGAAAAGAAATACTTGTCCATATTGAAACAATACATGATAGCCCTTCCTCTCAATCTCCGAGACTGATAGGACACTCCTTCTGAGTTCTAGCACCCACAACACATTCAACACCCTCAATATCTCTCCTAACTCTAATCGAAATGATACATTATCGGATCATCATACTGAATTCTTGGATCCCATACCAAGCTCCACACATAAGTCTGAGCCAGTCTCTATAATAGTGTCAAACAACTATGTAGCACCTGTCATATGGAAAGATGCTCTGCTATCCACCAACCATCTTTCTCTGCTGGAGACAGTAACTGAAAGGGTAGAGACCAATAATATCTCCCTCAGGAACCTCTCTGCAACCTCATAAACCTATGTTGTTTATGCACATTTCTTTCTTCCTCTTCCCCTCCGGTGTGGACACTGTTAAGCACAATTCTGAAAAACATGACACTCAAAACATTTGATCTTACGAAGATCCTTCTTTCATATTGGATTTGGAGGTGCTTCCCTATCAAGATAATTCCTTCTCTTTGACAAACCTCTTCTATCTAGAGGACGCCTTTTTCCCTTCGTAGTGCGGGTTGCAAGGGCCTAGTTCTCATCATTGCTACTCTTTACCACAAAATCCATATCATCTCTAGATACTAACCAGGTCTCCTCCTCGATACAATCTGTCCATAGTATTTCAAATTATGGAAACTTGTCTCGTGCACATATCCCCTGAAAAAATAGTTCCCAAGACTTGGGAAGACCTCTCAATGCTACATTAACCAACTCAACATCATGCACTATCTCACCAATAGTTGTAAGTTGATCTCAGATCTGAGTAATCTTCATAAGATAACTGAGAATTGTGTCTTCACTAGTCATCCTGACAATCTAAAGTTGATGCTTCAAGTGTAGCATCCTTCTTGTATTCTTGTTTTTGTAAAGAACCACCAAAGCATCATACATATCCTTGGAAGTTTCTTTCTCGACAATGTGAGCAATCAAGTGGTACTTCATGGACTCTAGTAATACCTTCTTGGCCTTCACTTCCTTCTTCTTATGAGTTTTAAACTCCTATGGATCGGTAGGAGTTACAACCACATACTCAACATACTCCTTGAGGTCATTCTCTTCCAACAGAAGGAGAACCCTTTCCTTCCAAGCCCATAAGTTAGTTGTCCCTTCCAACCTATCCTTAAGTTTCAATGTATTCACCATCTTGACCTTCCTCAAACAAGAACAAGAACAAGAAAGTACAACACTCTTCCAACGTTGTAGCCAACAAGGTGTCTCAAGATCATCCCCTTCTCTTCAAATCCCAAGCTCTGATACCATGTTAGTTTTCACATGCAACTCTATGTGACTAATTTCAAATATGAAAATTGCTTCCTAGTGATCTAAATATCACTAAACAACTTTACACTGAAATTATTGACTGAAAATATATACAACGAAAAAAACAAGATCATATATGAATCGTCAATACACAAGAGACACAATATTTATGTTATGTAACTTTATCCAATTCTCCAAATCTGAGGACCAAAACCAATCCTCTCAAAGTCACAAAACTGATGATAGAACTAGTCCTCTAAAAAAATACTAAATATGAGGACAACCTTGTCCTCCAATATACAAACAAAAAAAACAAACCTCAATAATATCAGGAAATATCCTCTACCCAAGAATCTACTGTAGACCACTTATACGGACTGCTAACGTCACTTATCAACCTGTATGAATCTGCACCTGCCCAAAAATGCAGATACATGATTCACCAAATGGAAATCCATGGACATATGTTGTTTTCTCCATTGCAAATCGCATATACCCTATATGTGATTTGTCCTTCTGCAACCTGTGTATATATGTGCTTCGTCCTCCTGCAAATCTCATATGGTACGGAATTTTTTCTCACACATGCGACCTTCTTCGCTCCTCTCTCTTGGGATAAATTCACCACCTTGCAAACTTCCCTTTGTTAAGATCACCAATCCTCCTTGACACAAATGTAGACTCAATGATGCCAATTCCATTCTTCCATGACGATGATATAATGTCACAATGATATCTCTCCTTTATATAAGAGTCCAATGAGTGAGTTTAGGAGCCCTTCCTAAACTCAACAATTAATTATAATATTTTAATCCTCTTTGTGGGTGTGGAACCCCCACACAAACCCACAAATCCCATCGACTTGCCCATGAGGCCCTAGCCTCATTTCTAGGTCGATTTCACTGAAAAGAAAGTCAAAACTGGTGGCAACGAGAATTTCCACATGCCTCGCACCTTGACCTCTAGTGGGAATGCCTCCTATTAGTATCACTATTTTCAAGGTAGAGTTATAGGTTTATCATGAGTTTGCAAAGTCATGCTTTGGTCTTGGGAATACCAATGCATTCCTAATTGAGTCATTGAGTGTGTGTGTTTTCAAAGATTTTTGTCTCATGAGATGTTTCAAGTTCTTTGGGTCATTGTTGCTATAAACCATCAAATGACATGTCAGAAAGAGTCAAGTCATAGAGTCTAGGTGGAATGGTTTTTAGGGATATCATGGAACATAATGACACATTATGAAAGTTAGAGGGTCATCAAAGATCATAATGTCATATTTCCTATATTTCAAAATGTCTTTTGTACTTGACCTGCAAAAAGTACACACGTTCCACAAGTTGCTTGGCACTACCCAAAATGTCTTGTCATCCTAAACAGACCAATCACATTCAAATCAATTTTGCTTAGCTTATGCATGTCTCTCCACTCTCATTTTTCATTGCACAAGACTCTTTTCCATCGATCAAACCCTTGTTCTTCGCCAAATTCAACAAATTCCACATGCTACACAAACCCTTTCCAGCTCGCTATGCAAGCTTTGTATGCTCGCTACACATCTTTTACAAAACAATTACATGCTATGCATCCTTTGTTTTTCACTATGCAAAGGTTGAAGGCTTATGTTTTGTGTCTAAGAACTACCCTGCGCCCATATACATGAGATCTAGAGACATGTTTATCATATTTATGAGTCCATTAACTCAATTCAGTAAACCCTAACTGTTTTTTTCATTGTGTAAAGAACCTTGTAAGAGTTTTATCCTTTGAACCTCCTTGTATTTACCAGTCTCAGTTTTATCTTACATCTACAAAATGGAAACTCAAGAGAAAAATAAATATAACAAAGGAGGCAATGTGTTGAGATGTGAGCCACGGAGCTTGAATTTGGTGAATTTTGATCTTGCATTTAGGGTTTCATTTGAGCAAGCTGGTTGCATGAGGTTTTGTGAGAAGATCCAAGGATACAATGTGTAGATAACGAAGGAATTTGCCTTCAATTTCAATGGTGTCCAGATGAGGATTGCTGACATTACCTTCCAGGTATCATAAGAGAGAGTGGTTGTTGCAACTGAGATTCCAGTTTAGGAGGAGAAGTGGTTTAAATTTATGCCTCTTGATCCAGTTTTCTACACTGATTTTTTAAAACCCAAGTACAAAGAGAAGAAATTCGGTGCCACTATTCCAAGAGAATGTATAATGGAGGATTATGAAAAATTGTTAAGAGTGGTTCAACGATATTTTACTTGCGAGGGAATATTTGACAGGGTATACCAATATCACATAAGGATTTTAATTAATTTCACAAGAAATAATATTTTGAATTTACCTTTTTACTTATACATAAGTTTAGGTAAAACGTTAGACACAGTACAAGCTAGGGATGACCAACTTAAGACCATTTTGTTTCATTTCTCTCTGGTAAAGTTACTAGTGCTGGAAGAACTCAGGAAATTGAACAGATATTGGGACTCCTTCTTAGCTTAAAAAATAATTCCTTTGGACCCCAAAGGAGACACCCCCTCATCTGCAGGGAAAATGGATTCTAAAGATTCAAGTTGAAAATAGAAAGGGTTTGTAGAACAGGGCAAAGGGAAAGGAAAGGAAATTGAGGATTCTTCATCAAGCCAACTAGCTAAGAATAAGGGTATCTTAGAAGGGTAGAAGGTTACACTTTGTTGATGAGGTGGAGTAAACACCAAAAGTGAGTAGCCCAATCATGAGGTCATTTTCCAAAAGAATACATGTACCTACCTTGCATGCACAGTCTATTGAACACTCAACCCAAGAAAAGGATGAAGATTGGGGGAAGTCAGAAGAGAAAAACCAAGTAATCGGAGAGATACAAGATCAAATTAAGGAAGCTAAACATGTCATAGCTCAATCCTTTCATGATAACATAGAGATGAAGAGGAAATTGGTTGAGATGGTTTCTGATATTTAATCTCCACAAGATGCAATAGGTTCAAAGAAGGAATCAATCTCAAAGGTTCCAGAAGGTTATAAAGAGAAGGAAAGGTGGTAAAGTCGTAAAACAATGGATTTGACTAAACACACAGTCCCTTTAACAATATCCTCAACGAAAAGGATGATTCTAGGTTACAAGCTTGCAGAGGAAACACATGCACAGGGCCAGCCTGTATCAGTTGAGAAGATTCACACTTCACCTGGAGAAGGTGAGAAAACTATCAAGTGGCTAAACAAACAAATGAGGGAGGCTCAAGACCTAATTATTCAAATCAGGGAAGAGAAAAGAGTATCAGAACTAAAGTTTGAGAGACACTTTAAGGAGTGTGGACCAACCATCAATAATGATTATGCATCCCTCACAAATGCCCAGTCAAAGCTTAGAAGAAATGCACTTTTATTTAGGCAAGTGGGAAACTTGAAACGACAAAATTTGTCATTGAGAAAGGAAAATAGGTCTATGAAGCTAAAGATAAAGGTTGATAATGAAGCTAGGGGGAAGTTGGAACTGCTGGCAGAGGTGGCTGAGATATAGTTTTCAGGTTTTCAAAATTTTTATTTTTGTTGAACCACTATAATATGTTTTAAGCTTTTGATTGGAAAAACAACATTGTGCAGAACTTGCGTAGTGATATGTTTCATATGTGTCAGCCTCATATGAAAACTTTCTTCTTTCTCTTCCAAATCTGCTACAAAAATAAGAGATAGAGGAGATGAAATCAATGATTTATTTGAACATTTTAAAACCAAATTTATTAGCTCTCTAAATTCACAATTGAATGTTTTGTAGGTTAAGAAAAATCAAGAAAAAAGTGAAGAAGTGTTTTTCCCTCAGTGCCAAAAGAAACATCCCATGGATAGTTGTTCTTTCTTACCTGGGATGAAAACAACATATCAAAGAGATCGAGAAGATGCAACAAGCTCACAACCATGGCAATCATGGCCTACATGCATGGATCAAAACATTTTTTCTCCATTTTATTACTTGCATTATTCATCATGGAATACTCTTATGTTAGGGAAGCCATGCCAACCTCACTATGACCCCCACCAATCTTGTCCACAAGTTTGGCATGGCTCATCTTATGATTACATGACAACTCTCCCTCATCTTGTAGCATGTCAAACATATCATCCATACTCTTCACTACATCATCAAAATCCTCCACGCCCTACACAAATTCCTGTTCAATCCATTCCACACCCTCATAAAAATAAACCAGTACAACATGCTTACAATGTTGAACTACACAATTTCTCAACCCTTCCTACCCATCCTATTTCAACTGCACGACTACATGAAACTGATATCAGGTCTGGGAAGGATTTAAATCCAGAAATTGTAGAAGTCATGGAAGAACATCATGATATGACAACCATGGTAAATCAAGAGTGTCAAATCTATATTGAAGATTGATTTCACTCCATCCTTTGTTCGCAACATCACTCCATACTTCGACAATTCTTGGCACCATCATTTCAAGGGAAGATGGTCTATCATACCCTAGTATTTATTAACATGCATTTTTGTAATTTGGGTATGTATATACTTGAGGCCTTATTTAGAAAATGACTCCACTGGAAGTACTCTTATACGTAAGCGTATTTTATTTTTCAATGTAGAGTAGGTTAGAGTAGAAAATAAAATAAGTACATAAATAAATTTGTTTATAAAAAGTGTTTTGATTGTTGCAATATGTTGTGTAGATCAATATGTTGTGATTTCTTTGTGTATGTAGACATATTATACTGAAAATCATATTTCTAAAACACTCATTATCATTTTGGAAAAAAAAAAGTTTGTTTATCATATTTTATGGCATGCGGGCTTGAGAAAATTACTAGGAACACAGTTGATACAGTCATGTTTTGAAGGATCAAATGGGAATATTTTAAAAACTTGTTTCTATCCCAAGTCTCCCTAGATGTCTATTTACCAACCCAATTTGAATCACTCAATTTGGATTTGAAACAAAATTTTTATGACCAAAACATTTTATGACCACTCTCCATTTTTCAAAAGACATCAAAGCTTTTAGTTTGGGGGAGGGTATTTTTCATTTCTTTACCTATCAGAACCATGTCATTATATTATTTATCACCCATTACTATCCTTATTTATTCCCGAAACCTCCTTTATTCCTTTTTGTTATACACCAAGTGGAGGTTTCAACAGTAATTGTCTAGCAATCACCTCAATTTGTTTTCTAGTTGCATGAGGACATGCTAATTCTCCAGTTTGGGGGAGGAGTTGTTATGCATAATGGATGTTTTATCATTTCTTCCTCATTTAAGACATACAATTTCACTTTCATACAATGCATAAATGGATTTTCGGACAACTTGAATATATCATTAATATGTACAAACCCATAAAATATCAAGCTAAATCAATTTGTAAAATTTCAGAAATCATGCACTGTCACTTACAACCATTTTTGCTGATATCTTAAAATCCATGCATCAGATTGCTTTGATTTTCCGTATCGAGAAGCATTAATATCGTAGAAATCTGCTTGCAAAATTTTAGTAGGATTTAATTTTTAGGAAAAGTTTGTTGTTACTTATATCACATTTTTCTACAACTTCATATACATATGATTGAAAGCCAATGTGAAAATTGTTGCAGCTTCACCAACATTGTTAGAATTGAATAACTATTGTTTTTGGGGAAGAAGTCTTTATTTATTTTTATTTTTATCATGAGTTGGAGTAAACATCTTGGTTATTGAATCACAACTTGGTTAATATAGAGGCATTGGGTTGCATGAGGACATGCAACAAGTTCAGTTTGGGGGTGATGTTGGGCCACTAAACTATCAATATTTCTACCATTTCTTGACACATATTTAATCCATTTCTACCATTCTTTATCACGTCATTTATCATAATTTATCATATAATTCCATTTTATAATTATTTATGCTCTTGTGGGTAAATAATACTTGTTCTCTATTTTTAATAAATTGAAGATTATTATGCATGATTTTGCTGATAGTGGTTTATTAATGATTTTTTTTATAAAATCACTCATGATTTTAGCCTCCAAGATCTCTTCCAAATTGAAAAATTGATTTTCAGTTTATAATCAAATATTCAATCTCAGAAATCCGCTAGAATAAGAAGTGACAATTTTGCGTTGGATGTTTCAGGCAACTGAAGAAGAATCTTGAAAATAAGAGACATGGGTTTTGTGTGGAATGGACCAATTCAGCTTCCCCCTGAGCATTTTTCCAAAATTTGATTTGGATTGAGAGAAACAAAAGGTTATTTGAAGATGATTTTCTCAGATTTGTTGTTATGGTCATTTTCTAATTTCTTCCAATTGCAATGCCAAATTCGACTTGTTTCAGCTGATTGATGATGCAAAGATCTTCCATATTTGATATTGTTTATTCAGATTATGTAATCAATCTAAAATTGTAATATGAAATCATTTTGTAATCCATTTAGTTGTAATTTCCCTTTCCCCTCTGTGTATTTAAATGAAAACAGATTAGAGGGAGAGGGGAGAGAATTATGGAATTGATGGAAAACTATTGAATTTGAGGCAAAGCTAAGAAATTCATTATGGTGTAATTATTTCTCTCATACTATTGAATTTGAGGCAAAGCTAAGAAATTCATTATGGTGTAATTATTTCTCTCATACATTTTAATGAAGGAATATGTCCATTGAGTTTTGCATCTATTATTTGTAATTTAATTTGAATTATTTTCAAGTCTTAACTTAATCTTTCACAGTTGGGCCCACTGCCCTGGACGAGGTGATTCATTGGACATCGAAACTAATTTAGTTGTGTGTTTGTTTATTTGAATTTCAATTTATGTCCCTTAAAGAAAATTTCATTTTCTTCAAGTAATTTGTTGGCTACTGTATTTTCTGTTGAAATATTGTAATTGCAAAGAGTGTTCTATTTATTATTGATGTATTATTCATTAGATCAATCCCCTTTTGTGGATTGATCATGCCAGACATTATAAATGACCAAATCCCCTTTTGCATATTGGTCAAATCCTAATTGTAATATGCTAAATAAAAGTCAGCCCCCAGAATATATTAAAGTGGTTATAACCACCCAGAATGAGAAGTCGACCCTACCAGTGAAAAGACACCTCAGTTTAACACCTGCCAGATTGTATAAATAAGAGAGGCCAGCGCCTCATTTGTTCACTCACTCACTTGTTCATTAGAGTGAAAGTTTGGAGCTGTAGTTGGAGAAGAAGGAAAAGAGAGAGAGGCACATACTTGGGAGAGGACTTTCTATAGTGTTTGGTTTATTCTCTTGGAATTGTATTGGCTATCTATATTAAGGAATTTTTTGCTGGGTTTTCTCCCCCATGAGGGTTTCCCAGGTGTTGGCAGCCAATACATTTTTTCATTGTTTTATAAGCTGCCTACACCAATGTTTTGCAAACATCAATTTTTCGTCGCAATTTTCAAATAAACGACATTTTCATTTTTTGCGACATTTGCACATTTGCCTTCGTTTTGTTTTCACGACTGTAAGTGTGAAAACTTTATCTTTCGAAGTCGCATTGAAATCACTATTTGAGCTGTCACAATCTTTCTTGTCAATATGCCTATTGCGCTTACATTTCACCTATCGTTATGTAGCTGGCAAAACTTGCGAACTATACTCATTGAACATTCTTGTATTGATTGTGTGACTCAGTTTCATTGAGTTTGTAATGCATTGGAATTTGGATTTGCGTTTTATTTGACCTACTTGACCATTGGTTTCATTAAGATACATAGGGGTTATGATTAAATCTTTCATATATATATCTTTTTGATATAATTCCTATGTCTATTTTTTTCATAACTATTGGTTTGTTGATTATCTGAATACCCATTGGAACATTGGTTAAACTATTGATTATATGAGCTGATACATTGGTGCATAGTTGATTTTGGTTTTGATTTATATGTCGAGTGTTTAAAACTATGGCATAATGTTTGCGCTCGTTGGTTTATACATTTGATTTCATTGGTTGGGCAAATGACTTGATTTTTGAACTACTAATGGGTTGAACAACTATGAAAGCCGACGGTTGTACCTTGGCAATAATTGTTATGCATGGCAGAGATAAGCTCCACCAACTTTGCACGATGACATTTATGCCTATCCCTTATTCCCGTTCATAACGGTGCCCTCAAAATTCGTGTACAATGTTTTTTGAATGAATTATTTTCCCATGGAAAGAATATTTCGGCCAAAATACTTTTCGGCTGAAACGTTTATTTTTAACGGATTCCGTTAAAAACTAGGTTTCGGCCGAAAGAATATTTCGGCCGAAAAGTTGAAAATGGGACTGTTTGCAGGAACTTGCAAATTCTCTCCATATTACTTCATCTTTGGAGGTAGCGGACTCCTACAAATACTCAGAATTTAGTTTGAGAATTGATACCAACATTTTTAAAATTGAATCTACTTTCATTGGG
>JZKD02S2187902.1:60957-78763 GCA_000966675.3 Picea glauca
CGGAAAATTATGGAAAAATTATATTCATAATTGTTAAAATGTTCTCGTCAAAAGGGTATTTTTAGATTTTACTTTTAAGTAAAAATTAAGATAGATACAAGGTGTAGAAAAACACTTGTTTAAAATATGCAACGTTTTCAACTTGGTCAACTTAAAAAAATTCTAGAAATTATAATATTCATCCATTAGATTCAAAATTATAGTCATAATAAAATAGAGTCTCTGTAGATTGTTGTAGTATATTTCATTTCTTAAAAACATAAGTTTAATAACATATACATTGTTGTGGAAAACAATAACTCATTATCATTCATTTCATGTTTAACGAACATACTGTTAAACAATTGTCAAATTGACATATCAAATCTTGATAAAAAAAATTTGAAAAATAGTCATTGGAAAGATAACAAAATTATTTACAAGTTTTGTTTTTACTATAAAGTGAAATTCTAAATAAAAAAAATACTTTTGTATGCCAGAAGTTGAAGAACTTGTAAAAATACAGTTTTTTTTGTCATAAAACAAGCAAAAGTGTTACCCAGCTTCATGATGTTACCCGTATGGAACTTAATGAATAAATTTTCTTCTTTCAATATAAATTCCATTCCAAGGATGAATAACTCTGAAGCATATTTATTAGCTAATGTAGCTTCTAAACTTCTTCCTGCAGAAGGCTTATCCCCAGACGCATTCTTCGTTGAATTGCTGTTTCGGCCATCCGTTCCTTACAACATCACGAACTGGAGAATGTTTGATGATGATCAACATATTATCAACTTTATGCACATGGAAGAAACTTTTCAAGGTGCGGTGATAGACGAACACACGCACGACGACAATTTGCGCGATTTTACGGTAATACCTGATCCGAGAACTCCTGAATCATCATCGGACATGGTAAATTCGATACCCAAATCTGTAGTTAGATTAGAGAAGTTTTATGATTTTGAAGATAAATTTTAAAAGACGGTCAACTGTAAAACCAATAGTTCCTCGTTATCTTATGAAAAAGTAAACTTAGGAACTAAGGAAAATCCTCCGTGCATTAATCTAGGGTTGGGATGTTCTCAACAAGAAAAAGCTGCATTTATTAAATTGTTCAAAGAATTTAAAGATGTCTTTGCATGGACGTATGACGGCCTTAAAAATTTCGACCCTAATATCATACAACATGTCATCCCGATGAAGCCCCAAACCTTACCCTTTCAACAAAAACCGAGGAAGATGCACCCCAAACTCGAACCGACCGTTCAAAAAGAATTGAATAAACTCCTAAATGCTAAGATAATTGTTCCTGTTAGGCACACTCAATGGGTTTCCAACCTTGTCCAGTCCGAAAGAAAAATGGGGAAATCCGACTCTGCGTCGATTTTCGAAACCTTAATAAAGCGTCTGACAAAGACAACTGCCCTGTCCCACCCATGGAACAGATCCTTCAACAGATATCCGGTTTTGAGAGGCTATCTTTACTAGATGGTTTCTTAGGATACAACCAATTCCTGATGTCTCCACCAGACCAACTAAAAACTACCTTCCGTACTCCATGGGGCACTTATGCTTATCGCAAAATGCCTTTTGGATTGATTAATGCCGATGCCACTTTTCAGAGAGCAATGGACATTGCTTTCCGAGGCTTAATCAATCAGTCTATCGTAGTTTACTTAGATGATGTGACCGTATTTTCTAAAAACAAAAACGATCATCTAGCTCACTTACGAGCCGTCCTACTGCGATGTCGTAAATACGACATCTCCTTGAACCCCAAAAAGTCCATCTTTGCAGTAGAACAGGGTAAACTCCTAGGATTCATTGTGTCTAGTGAAGGGATGATTATTGACCCCAAAAGGACTCAAGTCATCGCAAAATTTCCCCCTCTTACATCCAAAAAGTCTATGCAGTATTTCTTAGGCCAGATTAACTTCATGAGAAGATTTTTCCCCAGCTTCTCCGAAATGGTCCGACCCTTGCAAAAATTGATTAAGAAAGACACCCAATATCACTGGGGACCCCTAGAAAATCAAGCTTTTAATGCAATAAAGAAGGCCATAATAGACGCTCCATCTCTCATGAGCCCAGATTTTTCACAAGACTTTACACTCTACACTTTTGCTTCTGACCGTTCCTATGCCGCCGTCCTAACCCAAAAGAATGTCGAGAACAATGAAGTACCAATTGCCTTTATGAGCTCTGCTTTCAAAGGTGCCGAACTTAATTACCCAGTTGTAGATCGACAAGCCTACGGTGTTTTCAAAGAAGTTAAACACTTCCAGTCCTATCTATTGAAGTCAAGGACCAAAGTCATTGTTCCCTACCCAGTCGTGAGGAACTTGTTAGTACAGAAGGAACTAGGAGAAAAGAGAGCGAATTGGGTCACTTCTTTGCAGGAGTATGACTTAGAAATTACCCCAGCTCAGATAGTGAGAGGCCAAGGGTTATGCAATTTAGTTTCTGATTCAGCAGCAGGACAACAAGAAGAAAGCGATACGTCAAACCTAGGACAACGTGATCAAATTTTAGTCTGTTGTGCACAAAACTCTGTCAGTCCTTTGTACGATGATATAAGATTATGTCTTAAACACGGATCAGCCCCCCGTCACCTTGACCCCGCTAAAAGAAGAGCGTTGAGACTGAAGTCAGCTTCCTTTCATCTGGTTAATGGTATCCTGTTTCGTCAGAGTTCTGATGGCGTACTGATGCGTTGTCTTGAAAAAGACGAAGCAGAAAAATTCTTGCTAGAGTTGCATGCAGGAGAAGCTGGTGGTCATTTTGGTGGTGACACCACTGCTCATAAAGTTCTAAGAGCCGGTTATTACTGGCCCACGCTTTTTAGGGACACCCATGCCTTGTGTCGTAAATGTATCATCTGTCAGAAAGCATCAGGGCAGTTGCAAAAACCAGCCTTTCCTCTGCAATCTGTTTCAGTAGATTCTCCTTTTCAGCAGTGGGGCCTTGATATCATAGATCCAATCAACCCCTCGTCCCCACAACAACACAAGTTTATTGTGACAGCCACAGATTACTTTACTCAATGGTCTGAAGCGGATGCGTTAAGAACTGTCAACACCAGTCAAGTAATTGCCTTTCTAAATTCCAATATTATCACCCGTTTCGGTATCCCTGACTGCTTAGTTTTCGATAATGCTTCTTACTTTTCCTCTCTTGAGATGAGCGAGTTCTCTTTGGAAAAAGGAATTAAGGTGAAGTATTCTGCTAGTTATTACCCCCAGGGCAACGGATTGGCAGAATCAACAAACAAGAACTTGATCAAAATAATCAAGAGAACGGTGGTTGAAAATCACAAGAATTGGCACAATGCGCTGCTAAATGCGCTGTGGGATGATAGGGTAACGCCAAAATCTACTGTAGGTAACTCCCCCTTTTTTCTCATTTATGGCAGAGAAGCAATTCTGCCACCTCACATTCTTCTTCCTTCACTTCAGTTATCGCAGAAAGTCCAAGAAGAAGATTGTCCCCCTTTGGAAAACCGAATTAATGCTTTGATAAAGCTAGAAGAGGTAAGAGCCCAAGCTAAACATAAGTTATATCAACATCAACATTTGGTTAAAAGATGGTTCGATTCTAATTCTTCTTCTGATAGGAATTTTGAAGTAGGTGATCTCGTCTTGAAGTGGGACAAACCGCATGAGGGAAAGGGAGAACACACTAAATTTCAAAACTTATGGCTCATACCGTTTTTAATTGCGGAAAAGTTGGGTCCTAGTTCTTTTCGATTGCAGAATCTTGAAGGGCAGCTTGACACCTACCCGGTGAATGGCCAATCCCTGAAGAGATACTTTGCTTGATAACTACCCTTGTATATTATGCAAATATTTTTGTTTGCGTTTTCGTTTGTTTTCTGTTTTTTTGATTTTTTTCTTTTAATTTATCAGTTTGTGTTTTTGAAAAATACACATGCCTGTATATTGAGCTATTCAGACAAAGATGATAGAAAATTCCTTCGCTGAAATAACTTCTGAGAAATTTGTACAAACATCAATGGTATATTTCTGAAATTTATATCTGTGTTGGAAAAATATGTTGTTTAAAAGAAGTTGACTGATTTTGATCTCTGAGCAAAGCTTGTCATGATCATCTATTATCTTTTTACGCTGTCCCTTTTCCGTAAGGGAATGACTCAGAAGATGTCTCCCTATATTAGGAAGTTGTTTTTGTAATTAAAACATCTCTGGATCTAAATAAGGGACGGTTCTGAAAAATTCTGATGAGGTCCGAAAAAATATGTTAAAATATCATGATTTTCAGCGTCACCCCACTCAGCTACATATCTATGAAAAAAACAAAAAAAAAAAATATTAATAAGAGCTGTGGGAAGTGCTTGTAAACCCGCCGGGATACCGAACAGGTCTGCTAGCAGCGGGTAAATGCATGCATGACGCCAAGACAACTTCGCTGGGGTACTGAACAGGCCCGTTGACAGCGAAGCAATGTCGGGTATATGAAAATTTGCAAAAAAGAAACCTCTTTAATGTCCTTTATTCTGATCCAGAACTTCTTAACATGATACAGATGTCAGAGTGGGTTAAATGGAAACCCTATCGAGGCTATGGACGCCTGCTAGCAGCAATGGCTATGCCAACAGTATTGAAGATTTTATCTTTAGTATCGTGACTTACTGATCTTAAGATTGTTATCAGTTTTCATCTTTTGAAACACTGCTGGAATGATCGGTTAATGATGATGTTTGTACGATTTTCTGGTTGTTATTTTTGAATTGGAATTATCTTTGCTGTTCTAATCTGAATTTGTTTCTTTTGGTAGAGATAACTGCTTCTACCAGTGTGTCGCCATTGTTGGCAGCCAATACATTTTTTCAGAGATAAATGTATTGGCTGCCAAGGGTAAAAAGAATGCTTGGATTATTTCAAGGATGGCCAGGAACAAGCCTAAACCCTCTGCTAAGTCAAAGCCTATAATCCTGAGTGAGGATTCCGACTCTGACATAGAACTTTTTTTAGCTAGTGAGTATCCTTACTCACAGGGTTTATGCCCCGAACCACCTTATGATTTCGTGACAAATCTTCCCCCTTGCCTAAAAGATAATCCTAGTTACCCTGGTATTAAATTGCCTAACAAAACCCTCAGCCATATGTCCAAACCCTCGCCTGCTCTAACGAAACCCGGAAAACCTTCCTGTGACCAATTCGATTTATGGTTGGAATGATACTACATTAATGTTCGCCTACTCCAATCGAAAATTCAATCGCTGGAAGATCAAATTGCAGTGTTGACCAATCAAAGAGACAAGCTCCAAGCAGCTGATAAAAAGCAGAAGACAACAGGCTCCATCCTTTTCAAGAATGTTGAATCGGCCATAGTCGTTATCAACTCCAAATTGGCATGATCAAGCCGTCTCGTCGCTGTACAAGTATGATTTTGATATCATTTTAGTTTTTTGAATGAACAATATTAATATAATGAGTCAAATTTGGTTCTCGAATAACTCTGTTTATATTTCGAAATGGCTGTGTCATAATATGTGCATCCTGTATATTGTTTCGCTTTGCTAAAAAATAAATGAAATTTTGTTTTGGATATATGATTTGATCATTCCCAGTTTAGATATCAATAGATTTTCGTTCAGATTTGATTGGTCTTCGTTTGGATTTGATTTGTTTGTTTGTCTGAGTGAGTTAACAAAATTGACGTTTTGATTTCAATAGAATTGGTTTCGTATCTACTCTGAACAGGAAGTTTTTCACGCTCAAATTAGAATACGATCATGTTTGGATTTGATTTCATTATGGTTTGTATGCTGTGATTGGCAAATGATTTCAATGAGTTTGGTTGTTACATATGCTATGTTATATAATTTTCAAAGATGTAATACAACCCTGATCGTTTCCAATTTGGGGATAACGATCCCGTTTTCACGGAAACAATGCTCACATTTAAGACTGTGCAAATAATATTCGCGCCCGAATCGTGGAATGATTTTGAGTCATAACAACTATGTGAAAACCTTAGCTATTCGATTTGCTCTTATTCTGAGTTGGCAAGATTGTTCTATGAGTTGAATTCGGATTATAATTGATGCTCTGTTTGATTTTAAATTTATAAAACGAATTGGTCAAACCCGGTTATAATTCGTTTGATTGGAATGATTTTGATCAAAGTCAATCGATCTTGTTTACCCACTGTGCAATAACAAACGATCAGATACGAACTTAGTTACTAATTGATTGATCCTGTTACGATGTCGTTTGTGTACAGTTACGAGTCAGTTATGATTTAATTCGTTCTCGGCCTAGACCGTTTGTTATACATTTATGTTGATTTGGAAATGATCTTGTTGGAATCGATCGTGTCCCTTGTCTAAGAGGCAGCGTAACAATTGCCTGCGATTTGTTTGATTATATCGGTTTCAATTGATATCAAAATGATTTCGCAAATGTTGGATTATGATTCTGTTCGTTCTATTTTGTGGTAACAAACGAAACATAATACACCTATCTCTGTATTCGGTTGATTGATTTTGATCATGTTTGATTTCGAATGGTATAACAATTTTAAATTAAATGATTTGTTTTCAAATAACTATTGGATGATAATTTAATTTAATTCTTTAAAAAGATTTTCAATCGATTTTAATGCTGATTTTGTACCTTATTTAGAGCAGCTATAGAATCAGAGGATTATGTAGCTAGTCTATAGAATTAGATTTTTATTATTTTATTAATAAAAGATCCTTCTAACTTGTCTATTTTTGACCCTTTTCAGGTGAATTCGAATTGCATGGGACTTGATGGGCAAGCTAGTGAAATATTTGTGTGTCTTAGTTTTATTGTAGTTTCCTAGTTTAGTAAAACTTGGGATATCTTCCGAGATCTATGTAAACAGTTTTGATAGTTTCCACAAGGAGGTTTTACCCTGTGGAAAACTTATAAATACTTATTATTTTTGTAATAAGGATCATTCTCACTTGTGGGAGAACCAGGATATGGATATCTAATACAAACTGAGACAAAAGTTGATGTTCTGCTACAACTTTCACTTTTCATAATATCAATCTTTTGTTTCATGTTTATGTTTATCAATTTGCATTTGATTAGTGACTACTTTAGCTATCATAGTCCTTTGCAAAATGATATGAATTAATTAATATAATCCATGTCTGATTTCTTTCAACATTTAAAGACACAACAATTACTCGATTCAGTTTATGGATGACAAATTTATCTTCTTCATCAATTGAATTGTTTTGTATAAGTTTTTGCATACAGGTTTACCTAATTGTTGAGATTTATAAACTATATGATTGTTGTGATTTTTATGTCTTGTTTGTCCTGTAAACAAATTTAAAGAGCACTGCAGCTTATCGTTTACAAGAAGCTTTTGGATTATTCGGTGCGGGTTTCCACCCTCCGATCAACTTAGAAGATCATCATACACAGGACAAACCTGGAGCGTTTCCAGGTCAGTTTGTTATTTATTTGTTTAGTATATTTATTAGTAGTTTAGTTAGATATATGTTTAGTTAGATTTATAGTTAGAATTAGTATATTAGTTGTTTAGTTTAGTTTAGTTTAGTTTTATTTCTTGTTCATAAAATCATAAAATCAACAAAAAATATATCTTTCTGTCATCATGGCAGAACATAAATGAGTTTTTCAGGTTTTATTTAAATCTGTAAATTGTAGATATTGTACATTTTGTGAATAAGTTATATTTCAGTTAGTAGTTAGATAGTTAATTAGTTAGAGTTAGTATAGTAGTAATTAGTAGATTGTATTTATAGAATAGTTAGATTAACTTAGTTTGTTTTAATAATTAGTTTTAGTTAGTTAGTTAGTTTTAGTTAGATTAGTTTTAGTAGATTAGTTTTCTTTTTTTTTGTTTTCTTAGGACCTTAGATCGGCTAACAGATCCGCTAAACCCGTCAGGGTGGTTCATCCCAAACGGCTTGGGTTATTAGACAACCCCGGACCGGTTCCACTCTCTCAGTTGACGGACGGTTGATTTCGCCCGTCAACACCAGGATAAATGATGTGTCTCTTGTGATTGTGTATTTCTCAGTGATCCTATATATGCTATGGTTATCTAGTGAATTGAAAAGAAACCTAATAATAGCTTAAACCATAACATGGTATCAGAGCTACGCTGAAGAAAGAATCTTTCACAAGAAGAAGAAAAACATCACTGTTGCCGTACATGAAAATTAGGGATTTTTATTGAAGAAGATTTTCAGCCTCAAAATCATCTAGAAAAGTGCACCCTAGCCCAAGGAACTCTTTGGCACCTTCAATGCACATTTTCAGTGGGTAGATCTCTCGGAAAGTGAAACCCTAGTTTTCACCGGTACTAGAAGTACCATAAAACCAGAAGCACCGGTCCAGAAATCTGTTGGTCAAGTTTGAGGGGGAAAATTTGGATTTTTAGAAATGTGATTGTACCAGCCTACTCACCTAAGCTCAATGCATCTAGCCCCTGGATTAGAATTTCAAAATTTGAAGTTTGAAAAATTAGGGTTTCCTCATAAACCCTAAGTTGTAGTTACCGAATCAGTTGCAGTATCAATTGCACTATTAGTTGAAGTATCAACTGTAGTACCAGTTGCAGTCACCCTTGAAGTTTTTAAGGGTTGGTAATTATTGTCGCTGCTACCAGATGGTGCCACTACCTGCAAATTCTATCAGAGGTATGTACTCACATATTTTTAAATTTTTAATCTTTAAAGGGTATTTGTAGGAGAAGGGATCTCTTGCCATAGATTCAGAAGGATCTCAAGATCCAACACATTCAGAGGAATAATGCAACCCAGGTTTGATTATTCTGATATGCATCTATTTGTTATGACATTATTTTGATCTGAATTGCATGCTGAAGCTATGACCATCATACTAACCTTTGGTCAAAAATTAAAGTCAAGGTATTAGATGGATTAAAGTTGAGATCATAGAGTTTATTCTCTAATGAAACCTTCTGTCAAGATAGCATATTGTCTTAGTACAAGAGGGCAAGTTGAAGAAATCATTCTTCATCTTGAGTGAAGGAGACTTGGAATAAAAGCAACACACTCATTCTTGAGGACAAGGCTCCAAGTTCCAGGTTTGCTTAATTAAGTTGATAAGATTCAAAGTTGCACATGACAAGTTGATGACTACCCCTTTACAAGTAAGCACTATAGTTGAGATAACAATCCTTGAAAAGTATTATACTTGGTAGCATGTGAACATATTTAGATAAATTCTTAATGTAATCATTTGCCTGATACTACTAACATCTCCTCTAGGAGAAACCTCTTGTGTTAGTTCTAGGTTTCCATGGAGGAATGTTTGATCACAACACTATAAGAGTGTTGACCTCATTTCGTATTGTATTTCTTACTTTTGATATTTTCTTCAGACATGCCACAAGTGATATCTCTAAAGGAGCTAATGTGATGATTGTTCATGCTTTTGCTATAATTACTATTATCAAAAGAGTATTATTTTTGCTTGCTATTTGTTGACCTTGTTTCAGGTCACAGGTGATACCCCTGAGGAAGCTATAGTGAAGGTTGTTGAAGGAAACATATTATATGAGACATGAAACAAACTATGTACATGACCATATACACTCATGTACCAAAGAAGATGAAGAAGAAACTATCTTTTGAGATTCAGAGTATCTCATATGAAGATTAATTGTAAGGAGAAGAAGGCTCCAAAGATGACTGAACTTTAGATCAAGATCCCACAACATAATTGTTCAAAGTTTAATGAAGCCACCTTGACGGGAAGTAGAACTCGTTTGAAGCCTGACTTAGTCTTTCATACTTAGACTTGGTATTCAACACCAAGTATACCCTGTAAGAGATGATGATGTGTCAGCCTCATGTTGTGATGATGTTCCAACCTCGTGCTGTGATGCTAGCCTCATGCTGAAGACTCTCAGCCTAGTGCTGATGTTGATGATGCTCCAACCTTTGTTCTATGTTGTTTTTGTTATTGATAATGATGTATTAGTGTTATACTAATCCATGTTGATGCATATGTTGATGATGACACTTCAACTTCTTGCTGAATATGATGGTGATGATGCCACTTTATCTTCTTGCTGAAGATGATGCCACTTTATCTTTTTGCTAAAGATGATGTTGATGATGCCACTTTAGCCTCTTGCGAAAGATGATGTTGATGATGCCACTTTAGCTTCTTGCTAAAGATGATGATGATGATGTTATTTCAGCTTTAATGTTGAATATGATGATGTTATTTTAGCCTCATGCTAATGATATTGATGATATTACTTTAGCCTCGTGCTAAAGAAGATGATGATGCTACTTTAGCCTCATGCTAAATATGTTGATGATATTACTTTAGCCTCATGCTAAAGAATATGATGATGTTGCTTTAGCCTCATGCTAAATATATTGATGATATCACTTTAGCCTCATGCTAAAGAAGATGTTGATGCTTCTCCAGCTCCATGTTGTGAACAATGATGATGAGAAAAAACTTCTGATGATTTATAGATACGCCAATCCGTGTTCCAAGATGTTGTTGATGAAGTTTCCCTCTCTCTCGCTTGATGTTGTTGTTAAGGGGCAATGTTGAAATAGTGTAACTGCAAAGAGTATTCTATTTATTATTGATGTATTATTCATTATATCAATACCCTTTTGTGGATTGATGATGTCGGGCATTGTAAATGACCAAATCCCCTTTTGCAGATTGGTGAAACCCTAATTGTAATATGCTAAATAAGAAGTCGACCCCCATAATATATTAAAGTGGTTATAACCACCTAGAATGAGAAGTCGGCCCTGCCAGTGAAAAAACACCTTAGTTATGCACTTGCCAGATTGTATAAATAAGAGAGGTCAATGCCTCATTTGTTCACTCACTCACTTGTTCATCAGAGCACAAGTTTGGAGCTGCAGTTGGAGAAGAAGGAAGAGAGAGAGAGAGTCACATACTTGGGAGAGGACTTTCTGTAGTGTTTGGTTTATTCTCTTGGCATTGTATTGGCTATCAATATTAAGGAAGTTTTTGTTGGGTTTTCTCCCCCATGATGGTTTCCCAGGATAAATTATGTGTATCTTGTGATTGTGTATTTCCCAGTGATCCTATATATGCTATGGTTATATAGTGAATTGAAAAAAAAACTAATAATAGCTTAAACCGTAACATTTTCCATATTTGTTATTTCCTGCAATTTCTAGATTTCATTTAATTTATTTCTCTAGATTAGCATTTGAATTATGTTGGCTGAAATAAGTTAAATTTCCAATTCAGCAAGGTGTTGTTTACTTTAGTGTTGATTCAAGTTGTGTGATTAGCATAAGTCTCCTTTCCTATCACTTGATTTCTACTTCTTAAATTTAGTATTGATATTTAAGTCTTGCATATTATTTCTTGTTGAATGAGATTGAAAGTGTAGAACATAATCATGTAGGACCAATGTTAGTCGTGGGTAGTTTATTGCATATATTTTGTAGACTTCCTTGAAAGAAAAATAAGTTACTCAGTTGATAATTAGTGTACAGGTGATTAGTTGTTTCTTTATTAAGCAATTAATTGTCCCCAACACTCTCCTTGGTGGAAATCCTAGGATCTCCCTAAAAACATCTTCAAAATCCCTCAAGAACAAATGGTATTCAATGCTTTCCACTTTATCTTTGGTTGCCTCTTCCATATGGGATGCAAAAATCTGACATCCCTTCATGAAACTCTTTTTCAACTGCATAGCTGAAAACTCTCTAACAAATATAGCTTTTGGAATGCCTTGAAACTTTCCTTGCTTCCCTTCTTCATCAAGACATGTGATTGTCTTGTTGTAGCAGTATAGCACAAAATGGTGTTTTCCAACAAATCCATGTCAATTAGACAATCATATGAACCCAATGGTATGATGTTTACATCTACCTTTGTGTTGAGTCCATTCATGTGTTAGATCCTATGGCTAATTGAACTAACCAATATTTATTATGCTTACTCCATTGCAAGTGAAATATTTCAACAATGTTAGAGTTTATGTAACTATGGATAGCTCCAAAATCAATTAAAATTGCTATGGGTTGGTATCAATCTTACCCTCCACTTCAATCATGGGAGATTGGTATTCTTCTTGCTTGTTGTCCAAGGCTGCATAAATCCTTGGCATTCTTCCACCCATGTCTTCCACTATTTCATCCTCATGGATGTTGTGGAAAATCCTGATTCTTTCTCTTTTTTGAGGGTAGTCCCTATATAAGTGATTTTTCTCACATCCCCAACATTGTACATGCTGCTACCTTGGCCTTTTCCCAAAGGAATATGCAACCTTGTGCTCATTTTTGGTTGATTGACCTTTTTTATTTGCTTGGATATTGTTCTTGAAAAAGGGTGGCTTAAAACACTTATTCCTTTGATCATTTTTCCCTTTCATCTTGTCATTCCAAGAGTTTTGGAAAACTGGCCTTCTTCTGCTTTTCTCATAAAGATGTCGTGATCTCCTTATGGATTCCTCCAAAATTTTGGGGTTATCATACTGTATCTTGTCATTATATAAGGAGGGTGACCCACTTAGAAATATTTTGATTTTAACCTTCTCATATTTTATGAAGTCAATATACTTCAACAATTCAAAGAACCTCTTTTCACATTTGTTCATTGTCATGCTTCCGAACTTGAGTTCAAATAACTCTTTCATCTTCCTTTCATAGTGATGCTCCAAAACATATTTCTCTTGGAAATATCCTTTGAATTTCCTGCATGATATCATCTTCTCATCAAGGTTCTTGGATTTCTTAAGATGATCCCACCACATGGCTGCCTTTCCTTGGAAGTGGTAGGTGGAAATTCTAGCTTCTACCCTTGATGGGTAATCATGCAGCTGGAAATATTTCTTCATTTCCAATAGCGAGGCCTTGACCTCTTCTCCTTTCCTGTGCTCACAATTGAAATTTAGTGGCTTGATTGTTCAAAGTTTACCTTGAAATATGTATGCCTCAAGCCTTCTCCTTTGCCTCCTGACGAGAGACACACTTGGGCTGCTCCCTGGCCCTAAATTTGCATGAGTTATTCTGGTGGATTTCCTTGGAGAATGATGGTTCCTTCTTATGATTCTTTACTGCCTATCATTTCCATGATTATCCCTTTTGCTATGGGATTTAGATGCAGACACTTGTCTATCACTAGGTGCTTGCTTTGTGCCATATTATTTATTGAATTTATTATGCAACATATTCAAACTTTTAAGTATCTCCTCCTAAGCCTTCATAATCCTTTCATTATCAACTCTATATCTCTGCACTTCCCTATGCAGACTTCTCATGGTGACAAGCTCTTCTCTGTCCATTCTTCCATTTGACTCTGTCTCAGCATTACCCATGATGACATACATACCTTTTATCTCTTCCTCATGGCTTTAATATCTCTAAGCATCATCCATAACTCCAATCCTCATATAAGAACCAAATTTGATTTCATGTACCTCTAATTCTTCAAGAAATGTGCATGTAATAATTATTGTTAGACATGCATACCATGAAACATTTCATCATATAGAATACAAGTTACTCTTTATCCCAATTTATTAAGGACACAATGCACCAAATAAAAATATGATTCCTTAGATTTATTCATTTCTGAAACAACTTTCCAATGGTTGTACGCATTCCTCAATCCGAGTTCTAAGCAAAAAGTTACAACATTTACATGTTGCAATTTCCACTCTTTTACTGTTACAAAAATCTCTTTAATAATTTCTAGAAAATTTTATTTCCCAAATAAACATTTGAGGTTGATAGGTCTCTTCTCCTCCTCAATACCTTTCCCGCGACTATTCATTTTCTCAAATCCAAGCTCCAAGCTAAAAGTTATGGTCCGAAGAAGTTTAGGTTGTTTTACTCAATTTACCCCTGTATGCTACATGTGTCTTATTTCTCTCCCAACACATTTTTACATACCTATATCCTAAATATTTCTCCATGTATATATTTTTTGGTTCACAATATTTCCATAGACTGCTCATGTGCCCCAAACAAACTTCTGAGAAAGGAGTTATTCCCTTTACAAGTAATTTGGTGCCAAAATTTTTCCCTTACTGTTTTGGCTGTAACTTTCTCATACGAGCTCTGTTTTGTGAATAGTTTAGCTCGTTGGATAACTCTCTCCGAGTTATTTTATTTGAGATATAGGGAAAAAATGTACCTTGGTACACTCTATTCACATGGGTTTTGATTGGCTAAAAACGTCGTTTAGGGCCTAAAAAATGCCCCCCCAAGTTAATGAACTTCGAAAACCACACAATTTCGCATAAAATTGATTTCTTTACTGTGTTAATAACCCTTAAATTTGAGTCTTTGATATCAAAATTGGGTTTAATATGAGTTTTTGATATGAATTCCATCGACGATCAGTCGATCGACACTTTCCTTTGGACACAAACAACACTTTTCCCAAACTACCGACCCAACTGTTGGCCATCAACCCATTCTCTTGGAAACTGATTTGCACACCTTGTTACATTGGTTGACCCGATCATTGACCATCGGTGGATGAAATCCCCATCATTGGTCATCCCTGCTGAATGATGAAACACTTCTCTAGTTTTCCCTACCCGACCATCGACCACTTCTAGGATGATGTGGCAAGTGTTGATGTGGAATGAAACATCATCTCGAGGTCAAATTGGTTGGTGTGGCACGACACGTGGATGTTGATGTGGCACAACACATGGATGCTAATGTTGCATGACACTCCATCACCCTCTTTCCTTCATTGGCCATCGATCATTTCTCTTGGACGACCCAAACATCTCACTGAATTGGTTGACACCTGACCATCAATCCATTGGCCCATCGAAAAAAAAGGACACCTCATTGATTCGACTGACACTCGACCATCATCCCATTGACCATTGACGATTTACGTTGGTAACTGAAAACACTTCATTGAATCTGACTGATGCTTGACTATTGGCCCATCGACCATCGATGATTTCCATTGGAAAATGAAAACACGTCACCGAATACAGCCGATGCCTAACCATTGACCATTGACGATTTCCTTGGCCAACTTCAAAACCTCGAACAATTTCGACAAAAACCAAGTTGAATTTGGGATGTCGATCTCCAAGCCAAGATGATATTGACCATCGATCGTCTCCAACTCCCAAATGGCCGAAACTAATTTAGACCATCGATATACTTCAATTTTCCAACCATCAAAATTGAATCTTGACCATTGATTTTCTGAACATTCAAAACGAGTGAAACATTATGAATTTTTTAAATTTATCAAAGAAAATATCGACCATCGATCTCGAGATCAAACATGATCTCGGTTGTCGATTATTGAACTTCTTCCCAACGCTACAGGTGACCATTAAAATGCGAGTTTCAACCTTTCCAATTTGAACTCCCCTATGCAACTTGCTAATTTACTTCATTAAATTTCTTAAACAGATCCAAGTCACTCAATCTCAAATTTTACTCACGAATTTGGGGATTTCGCTCTGATTTTTCTCTATTTTCTCCTCAAATCCATCACATTCAAATGTGCAACAATAAATTTTCCCAATTCGCATATGTCTTGGCCCATACAAGATCAATGTTTGAACCATACACTCTGATACCATAATGTAACATACCACATCCGAGCTGAGAAACATTATGGTGCAAAATACTCATAAAAACAAAAAATTACAGCTAACTAAATAAATTTCCTATAGCTTTCAATTACAAATTAAAACTAGATTTAGCTACAATTTGTTACAATTAATTATATGATTCTACAACATGCTAAAATAGATATGAAATGTAACTAACAAATCATTTCAACAATATATAAATCATTCCCAAATACACAGAGTTTATGCACAACAAATTAACACATAAAATAACTCAACAAACAGATAAAATACTCATCTTTTATAAACAATTGAGAAATCAACTTCTTGGGACGAACGTTCCACCCAACCATAGACTTAATGCTCCAAATATCAACAACAATTCACCCTAGAGCCGAGGCTAGTAATCCATAAAATAGGTTGGTCTCTCACTATCCACTCACAACTAAGAAAATACACAACCCACTGAAATTCTCCTATAGCTATCCAAATTTTTTATTGTCTCTCTTCTTCTTGACCTACCCAACCCAAGGAATGTACCCCTTCACTGATATCATTCCCTTGGGTCTCCCATTTGTTTATCAAAGGTCTCTATGGCACAGGTAACCAATAATCTCATAGCTGAGAGCTCAAGGGAACTTGCTACCAAGAAAAACTACCAACAAACAACAACAAACACTTGTTGTTATAGTGAAACTCACACAAGAGTTCACTCTTCATGCCTGAAAATATGTCTCTTCAATATTCATCTCCAAAACAATCCAAAAATGTTCCAACATGCTCTAAATTTTTCTCTCCATGGTTGCCTCTAGCTCCAATTTCTATTTATTTTTTCTCTCTACTTGTTGCTCATGCACAAAACTCAGTGTGTCCAATTGTTGTCCCAACCCATATAGATTTCCTCCCTTTGGCTTGCCTTTCTTGACTCACAAAATTCCCCAAGTTGATTATAATCAACCCCCATGCTCCCAATAACTATGGGATGTGACCACTCACACCCACTCTCTTACATGTATTCAATGATTGGCTTTGGGAACACTCAATTAGAAATTACAAGGTTCATATACCAATAGAAAATTTAGGAAAATGGGTTGAATTAATATACATGGGTAATTCCTCCTTGGAATACTCTTGACTATTGACTATTTTAGTGGAAGAAATGTAGCAGGAGGTACATCTACATAGGGAGAAACAATTGGGGGAGCCAGTTCAGGAAGAATTAGTCAAGGATCTACACTGCGCGGAGGTAGTAGTTCAGCATTCAGGATGGAAAGACATGATCCCACCATCAGGTTATCATAATTCAAGGGAGAGGCATATGAGGACCTTGAGAAGAACTTGTTCATTTATGAAAAGATCTGGGAAGAAAAGCAGACCACAGATGAGGATACAAAAATTGCGCAGTTATCCATCACACTAAGAGACCACACACTGGATTGGTACATGAGCTTAGCTACAAAAAGTCCACCAGGAACAACCATAATGATTGTTGATATCAAGAATTTGTTGATAAATGAATTCTAGAAGCCTATCTCAGAGGATCAGTACATGAATGAGATGATAGAGATCAGACAGAAACCAGGGGAATTTGTCTGGGAGATAGACCAGAGATTCAAATGATTGAAGGGAAAGATGAAGTATGTCATGAAAAATATGCAACATAAACATCTATTCGTGAATTACCTGTTACCACACATGAAATGCCCTTTGAGTCAGGGAAAGTTTTAGACCCAGGCAGAGGCTCTGCAAGAATCCTTACAACTAGAAGAGAACCAATATCAGAAGACAAATCTGGAAATAGAGGAGATGAAGGAGGATATGAAGAATTTAACATTTCAACTGAACCACAACATGAGTAAGGACAAAATAAAAGTTGTTTGGTGTACCACATGTAGGATTGATCCGGATTATTTTCGGCACGAAATGAGAGCGGAGATATAATAAAGAAATGCACAGAGATATTGAAGATGTTCAATAATATAAAAGAAATGTATCATATATGCAACCATAAACACAGATATACAGTAATACACGATTTCTATTAATCATAGAAATGTACAGAGACTGTAAAAATACAGAGTGAAAGACTCGCTAGAATGGTGGCAGCTTATCTCTGAGAAGAGATGTGACGTCTAATCGCATTTGCAAGAAGATGGTTACAATGAGGCTCTGGAGGCCTTTTTACAATAATCAGGAATGCCAAAAGTCCTAGACATCCAAAAACCTAACCCTAGGAGATGAAGCGCCAAAA
>JZKD02S2187902.1:78773-105561 GCA_000966675.3 Picea glauca
GTAAGTTGGTGCATCAACTTCCCGGGGTCGTAACTTTTGCATACGATCTCCATTTTAGGCGTGTGATAGCTCGTTGGAAAGGTATCGTCAAGGAGATTCATTTTGGGGGATCAATTATTCCTTTGGATATCATTGAGAACCTCTATCTCGAAAAAAATTCATTTAGGCCCTCAAAATGGCCGCGGAAGTGAAAACCTGCTAAAAATAGTAAATTGCCAAAATGGCCAAAAAACTGTTTTGAGCCATTTGGAAAAGTTGGGTGGCCCCCAATATCCACCTGGATCAAGGATAGAAGGACACCACAAGAATGAATGCCAAAATTTCACGCAGTACATGGCAACAAGACTTCCAAAACCTTCACCGACAGGAGGACTATGGTGTGAGATATGTAAGACACATGGGCATGATCCATATCATTGTCCAATGATGCAGAAATACTAGACAGTGCCTAAGATTTCATATTGAAACTTTTACAATTCATTAGGCCATGATGAAAAATATTGTAGGAAAATGGAGCTGATGAGGGAAAGAACATCAGACACCTATAGGGTACAGGCATAAATGATGACAGGGCAAGCTGCACCACAGTTTAACCAAGTACCAACCCCATATAACATTGTGCAACCACAGTAAAATACTGCGCAACCACAGTAAAATACTACGCAACCACAGTCTAATCCCACGCAGTATAATCAGGTGCCTCAACAAAATGACCCACAAGGAGATTGACCTGGCTACAGAGGTGGAGGATGAGGTAGAAGAGGCTTTGGAAGAGGCAAATAACTGGTAGTATACCATAAATGTCAATAACCAAGACACTTTGCAAGAGAATGTCCACTTCCACTTGCGACATGTATGTATTGTCACACATTAGATCAATATAGGTACACGACCACTTTTTCCACAGAATGGGGATCCTACCAGTACATAGTCATGCCTTTTGGAATGAAGAATGCACCATCAATATTCTCAAGAGTAGTCATAGCTGCATTCAAAGAATTCATCCATCAGTTTTTAGAAGTATATTTGGATTATTGGATAGTCTACAGTCTATTGAAATATCATGTAGAGGTGTTAAGGTTGATGTTGGAAAGATGTAGGCAGTGTCAGATATCATTAAATATCAAGAAGTGAATTTTGGGACACCATTTGGAATACTATTGGGTCATATAGTGTGTAAACAAGGATTACTAGTAGATCCTTCCAAGATTGTAGTGATTGTCAATTTACCACCACCAAAATCAGTACGTCAGCTGAGAGAAACATTGGGACACAGGCTACTACATGAAATTCATAAAAGGGTATGTGCAGATCACAACGCTGATGGAGAAATTGTTGAGGAAAGATAGTAAATTTCAGTGGAATGAGGATTGTCAGCAAGGGTTGGACACTCTAAAAGAGAAGATGGTAACAACATCGATACTAGTATTCCCATATTGGGAAAAGACATTTCATGTGCATGTAGATGCATTAACCATAGCACTTGGAGCTATTCTAGCACAGTGAGGAGCGGGAGAGTTAGATCATCCTATAGAATTTGCAAGCAGAAAACTATCAGAGTCAGAACAGAACTACAATCCCACAAAAAGAGAAGGCCCAACAATGGTATATGCACTACAGAAGTTCAAACACTATCTACTTGGGAAACAATTTAAAATGTTCACAAATCATTATGCCCTCAAATACCTAGTCAATAAGCCAGTGTTGGGGGGGGGGGGATCTATAGATGGTTACTGTTATTTCAAGAATTTTACTTTGAAGTGATAGTCAAACCAGGGAAGTTGAATGCAGTACCCGATCACCTGTTGAGGATCACCAATGGAGAAGAACCTACAAATTTAGAGGACAACTTCCCTGATGCATAGTTATTTTTAGTCCAAGTAGCTGATGAATACTTTTCTGACATCATTCAATACTTGAGTATAGGGAATGCACCAAAAGAATTCAACACTACGTAGAAGAAGAATCTGGTAGTCAGAGATGTAGACTATCAATTGATTGCAGGACACTTATACAAGACGGGCGTAGACAACATTTTGAGAAGATGTGTACTATAACATGAGAGGCCTAGGATTCTAGTAGAGGGTCATGAGGGAATAACGGGAAGACATTATGTAGGAAAATATACCACACAAAAGATATAATGCGCAGGACTATGGTGGGTTACCATTCACATAGATGAAAAGGACTATTTCCGGAGATGTGATGTATGCTAGAGGGTTGGAAAAACTAATAGATGGGATGATATGCCCCTAAGACCACAACCAACATTGAAAGTATTTGACAAATGGTAAATAAATTTTGTAGGACCAATTAATCCACCAACAAAGAGGTCAAAAGCAAGGTATATCATTACTGCGATAGAGTACTTAATGAGATGGGCATAAGAAAAACCAATAAATATTGTAGCGCAAAGAAAGAAACACACTTCATGTTTGGGAAAGTGATCACCAGATTTGGATGCCCAAGGATTTTGATGAGTGACCAAGGCACTCACTTCATCAATAGTACTATCAAGGCTATGACCGAAGATTTTGAAGTCTATCATCAAAAGAGTACACCATATCACCCTCAAGCAAATGGAATAGTGGAAGCCTTTAATAAGATCCTAGAGAATGCATTGAAAAATATCTGCAATGTCAACATGGATGATTGGGATTTGAAGATACCAGCAATATTATGGGCATATAGGACTACATGCAAAACAATGACAGGACAAACACCATTCAGGTTGGTGTATGGACAAGAATCAGTGGTGCCATTAGAATTTTTGGTACCTAGTCTATGTGTAGCAACAATCACCAACATGACAGAACGAGGCACAATACAAGAAAGGTTAAGTCAATTGATGGAGATGGAAGAATATAGGATTCTAGCAGGATTTCACCAAGAAGTACATAAATCAAAGGACAAATATTGGCATGAAATACATATTAAAAGGAGGAGTTTCAAGGAGGGATACCTAGTCTTGGTGTATGACAATAAATTTCTTCAGCACCCAGGAAAATTCAGAATGCATTGGTTGGGACCATATGAAGTGAATACTGTCATAGAAGGGGGAGTTGTATAGTTGAAATATTTAGGAGGTACATAACTCATAGGAATGGTTGTTGTAGGAAAATTCCCCTATGGACAGGTGAATTTCCTCTTGGATCTTAGACCCCTATGACCAAGACAAAAAAATGATAACATTGAACACTGAAATTCGTTTAAATGTAGCTAAACTAGTCGAAGGAAAAAGAAGAAGAAAGCATGATGTACCTTTTTCTGAAGCTTGTCCTTGCTCAGTCCAGGCTGAACTTGATCTTCAATCCATTTAATGACTTCTTCAATTCAATAGACAACAAAGACAATGCATGCTTCCTATTCTACCAAGATTAGTTTGAACTAGATTTATCAAGAAGAGACAAGCTTATGTAAATGTACACAAACTTGAAGGAAACAAGCCAAGCATATATATTAATGAGAACATAACAAGGTACTTACAATCTATAGATGCATATGCAACAACCTCACCAAGTCCTCCTTGTCCAACCCCTTTCTCGAAAGACCCACGATCATAATGAGAATACTTTTCACTGATATTCTCCCCCTTTTCACCATGCGAATGCCTCCTTATATAAGCTTTGAGAGGCTCAACCATTTGAGCTATATTTGGAATAATTTGAGGATATGACTCCATCAGTTGTGAGATTTCCCTTAGATCTAGCCTATAACTTGGATTCGAGCCAAACTGACTCGAATGATTTCTAGTTGTCCTTAGAGATAAGGGGGATTCCTCCCCAAGATTCCCTCAAGAGATTGATGCTCCCTTAAAGATGGAAACAAAGCATTATAGTGCTCCATGATAAGTGGGAAAGGAGCGCTAGTGATCCTTGCATGTGAGAAGAGGAGCACTGATCTCAAAAATTTTGTTTAAGATGATATTTCTTGAGGGAAAAATGTTTGTAAGATTTTCCAAATGACATGTTTTCCTCTTCTAACAAATATTATAGGGTGTACCAAGTGTTCTTATGATATCGTCCATGATAAGACACATGCAGGATGAAAAATATGATGTTTGTGACACTTGCGACAAAACTACAACACTTACGACAATGACAATGGGACATTATCGAAGTGAGGAATTTTGACATGTAACAGATTTCCCCCCAAAGTGCAAGGTCAGAAGATGGAAGCTGATGACTAAAGCGCTTTGTAGATATTTGAAGCAAGGGTATGGAGTCAGAGAACCTGGTAGAAGATGCAAAGAACCATCAAACAAATGTTATCATATATTTCAAACCAAAGGCATGTATACCTATGCTTGATTGATAAAGGACTTAAGGTATGGCCACCACCAAATACACTGCGGATCCATAATCATATTGACTAAGGGTATAGACACCAAAGATACAATGTGGATCTATACCTCCATGACATGAACTGATCGTAGCCATGAGAAATACACAATGGATCTATGAGATGATTAAACATAGTCACAAACCAATACCAAGTGGATCTATGTGATAGTATATCAGTATGCTCAAAAGATCTCCTTCGCAACCTGGGAAAGTAGATAACAAAGTGAAAGCTCAACCCAGGGTCTTCGTCCTAATCCCTATGTAGTACAAATCTAACCATGTGAATAAGTGTTTTTATTTTGAACATGGTAGAAACCATTTGATTACCGGTCAATGAGGTAAACCGTTAACAAGTGCGAGGGAAATCCCCAGTGATGTCAATGACTCCCAAGGTACCTTAGTACAATCCAACGAATGTGAATAAATGAGATGAAGTCAAAAAATTTTGGAATTGTCCGATCAGAGGTCAATGATGTAAACCTACTGTCAGAGGTGAGGAGGCCTTCCATTGAGGCATGCAGGTCCCAAGGTACTAATCGGTTTCTAAGTCAAATTTCCTGGATAATGTGTTGATGTCAACAGGAAAAGACTTGTCAAAGGAGGGCCTTGATGTATCCCTCGTCAACGAAACAAAATTGAAATAGAGACGTAAGTTGGTGAATAAAATGAGTATGGACTGACACATGTATTGAAATTGGAAGTTTGTAATGGTTGACTCTTGAGGCAGATACTTCCCTCTAACACTGAGGCACAACATAACTTAGCAGCATAAACGTAACATGGACCAAAATATGATGCAATGGATACTGTGACTTTCATTGGGTGACCCAAAGGAGTAAAAAGACTCAGGGGATTGGTTCAGTGTAAGTTTCAACATATTAAAATGTATGTATAAACAATGTGTCATGTTCAAGGGTGACTGCAAGAGTGACTTTTGATAATTCTAAAAAATGTCTTGGCTCGCTTCCTTCAATTTCCCCCCCCCATCCATATAGACGATTACCTATTTTTGTTTTTACGAGCTCGAGGAGGATAACACATGCTCGATATAACTCACCTTCGGTAAGTTATTCTTCCTTTGTTTAACGAAATGGAAGAAGTAAGGGTTCGGTCCCATATGGCCCCTTCAATGTGTGATTTTTAACGAGTCCAGAGAAGGAAAACTCGATGGTTTTTCATGTTTAGAGAGCCTGAAAAGAACTTAAAGATGACTCAAGGGTTGTCCTTTTTCGTAAATTTAGTCTCCAAAGTCCGAAAAAGAGATAAAATGCTACTCAGGAGACACCCTTTCAAAACCTTTTAAACGAGTGTGAAAGGAAGCAAGATCCTTTGAAAAATATTTTCATGTTTAGAGAGTCTGAAAAGAGCTTAAAGGAGACTCCAGGGGTTTCCTTTTTCATGTAACCTTCACGAGTCTGAAAAAGAGATAAAAATATACTCGGTTACATTCTCATGTTTTTTCAAGCATGAGAAAGAACAAAGGCCGTGATTGTTGGTGTTACAAGGTTTAATGAAAAAGATATTTCTTTGAGGCCTGCAAAATAAAGACAATTCTGCATCTAGGGTATTAGTGACTCAAAAAAAATTAAAAAACCCAAAATAAACTTTATATTAGCAAAAATCAACCCTATAATAGTAAAATAGGGTTAGAAATTTCATTTTCACCAATTTCTTCTAGCTTTGGTATTTTCAACTTTGGAGGGAGATTTTCAAGTTATGGGCACCGGAGCTGTGGTTGACCGTTCTCACATATTTCTAGACCAGGTTGGTCACTTAACCATTCTATTCATTTCTCATGGTTTAGAATTGTATTTTAGGTAGTTTTTAGGTTGTTTTGGGCTCGCTAGGAATCCCTAGGCACCGAACTAGATCGACGCTCCCTCAAAGGGGTGAGGGGAGCATCGATCTTGTTTTCGATGCCCTAGTGCATGTGCATGGGTAGAGCTAGTGCCCTGTGGATAAGCTTAGGGAAGCGTCGGTGCAAAACTGATTTTTTTTTTTGCTTTTTATGCTAAAAATACCCAATTTTTCTATGAGAGATTGACTAAAGAATTCTATATGTATTTTTTTTCAATTTACATGGATTAAAACCATGATCGAATGGAAAGAACATGAGCATGAGATCGATGATATAGCTGCATTGTAAAACCCTCAGATAAGGGCCGCTTTGAGAAATTGTGGTCTCCTCAAGTATTTCAAATTACAAAAGATGAAGAATTTTTTTTTATTACTTGAGTATATGATTGGACTGTGGGACGATGCCAAGAAGGAATTCTGTATTGGACCACAATTTCTCAAAATTGAGCTCGATGACGTGTAATTTTTTACTAGCCTCTCAAGAAGAGGGGATCCTATCCTTTTTTCCAGGCATCAGGCAACTCCTCAACCTACTGAGGTGTATGTGGATGACCATTGTATTCCAGGGTCATGATTAGTCGGGGGACGAATTAGGATCAAGGATGTCAGATATTTGACACTAAGATCTATTTTATTTTCCATTACCAACCTGGAAGGTAGCACGAGTGCACATTTAACTTCAAAATCTCAAATGTATTATTCTTTACAATGCGTGGAGCCTAGACTATTTAACTGGAGTGCAGGATTCCTTCGGAATGTGAAGGATCAAATCACGAAGTGTAGGATTGGGAAGCAGAAACAGTTCAGTTATGGTTCTTTCTTGGTTTTGTTCTTTCTGGAGAGAATACCCCAGATGCAGCCATAGATTTCATTGATGGCATGACCGAAGAATGAGCCATGTATGGAAATATGGACAAGTTTGTCCCCGAGATTGGGGATGAACTTTTAGTTCAAGTTCATGGCAGACTTCTTCGCTTCGTGGAGAAGGCGGTTAATTTTTATCGAGGACTTTCCATATGTTGGAGTGGATTTCCGAGGGAGCATGGACTTAGTGCTTCTAGAGGGTATTGACTTGTATTTCTCAGGTACGAAGCCAAACCTTGTCATGTGTTTTTTATTTTGTAATTTATATGATTTTTATGTGTACAAAGAGATATTTTAACATATGTTTTGTTTCATCATGCCAATAGAGGCGCATCATGTCTAATGGAGATGTTGATACTAGGGTGTCATGGAGATGTGAAGACAACTGTGGAGCATGAGGCGGTAGTGGGAGGACTCTCGGAGGTTGAGAGGAACCTTCAAGGTCTCATTATGGGTGTCCCACCTCTCAAGAGGAAAGACATACCTCTACATCTATAGAAACATATAGTAGGGGTCCCTGAGAGTTTGAACCACTTGCTCCAACGAGTGGTCTGTATAGTGGTGTGCTTCTTAGAGAACAATGTGGTGCAGGAGGACTAGGATCCTCCATATGTTTTGTATTATTTTCATGATGATATCATGGGCATGAGAGCCCATATTTTTCCCTATTATGTACTTTTTAATGTAAACAAACTTTTTTTATCATGAATTATATATATATATATTCGAGTTTTGTGGTGCCAATGATGTTACAAATTATCTTGTGTGATGTTTTTAATGTACATGCGATTCATTTTTTTTTTTTTTTTTTTTTAAGTTTTATCTATGCACAAGATATCGATCCAAAATATAATTTTCTTGCGAATATGATGTTGTGTTGAGTTCTCTTGGTATGTGCATGTATTGTGTAAATTCAAACCTTCTCTCAAGATGATGAATTTGTAGGTGGAGACACAATAGGATAGGGTTGCGAACGACGTATACTTGATTAAGATGACAAATCACGAGTTGAGAGTCTAGGTGAATGATTATATGAGATATACCTAGAGAGGAGGCCTCGGTTAAAAGTCCAATGACAATGTGATATTCTGCCACGTTAATGGTTTTCAATCCTAGGAAAACACCTTCTGAACTCACTGCTATAGTGGGAAAACCCCCTATGGACTACACTAGGGTTCTAAAGTGCAGGCATAGCTAACCGTATAAAGTCTCCTACTTTTATCAACTATCCCGAAAACACCCCACATTCATGCATAAAATACAAAGTATAGGGATCCAATAGTATTACCTTAAATTCCACATCCGGTGTCGACCCCTTTGTGCTCGGTTGTTCCTCAATTGCAAATCTCCTCCCAAGGCTGACCTTCATTCACCAAAAGACAAACAATAAATTATGAATAATGCATTCTATATATCAATTAGTGGGTTAGATGTTGTTGTGTTGCTTATATGTTTAGTATAATGCACTCATTAATTATCAATCTCGGATTCGTAATCAACAGAGTTACAAGACACCAGTAAGAAAGGTAATTCTAATGTCATGAGTATAGAACTATTCTAGATTATGTATGATGGGAGCAAAAAAAATTGGCAAACTGAAACACACTTTGGTTGTCTTTCATAGAGAGGCTATCTACTCCATTATGGAACATGCAAGTATGATATGGAGTTCTTTTGATAGATCAACTCTATTATCTGACCCAGAGAACTAACTATGCAATCACACTTCTGAAAGGAAATCACACATCAATCATCAAGACATAGCATGGGTAGTTGAATAGTCAATATACTGAGTATGTTGTGGTTCACAATGTGCTGTTGTAAACTTCACTAGTTCTCTTGCAGATATGTCTGACTACTGTTGCCAACATTCATGTCTATGAAACAAAATCAAATTCATAAAAACAGAGCATATGAAAAACAAAGTGAATAAAGATTCTCTAAGAGATCATATAATTAAAATCCTAGTCTAAACTATATTGTTATCATCTGAAAGAATTAAAGCTTCAGCTAATCTAACATTCACACTATTGAAAGCAAATACTAATACTAATCTATGAAGGTGTTGACCTTTGTTGGGAGGTGGGCCCTTGCCGCTTCAACAGGTCAACGACTAGAGTCTACAATAAACTTGTTTTCAACCCACACATTACTCTCACTCAAACTTCAAAGCATAGAATCAAACTATGCTAACAACTCAATTCACTTTCAATCATAGACGATCAAGGCATAGAGATAAATGATATCCTTCTATTCATATTCACCCAGAATATGTTCTGCAATATATAACGCTACTTCACATCTGTATTATGCTAACTCTCTACTCCTTCCACCATCCTTTCCATGACTATTTAAACAGTCTTAGTCATGAAACACAAGGAGGTGAAATCGTTTGCAAATCAATCAATTTTTAAATTTAATTATTCGGTTATATATTTTAAGCTTCATCCTCATGACACGAAGTGCATTAGGATGAAGCAATAACAAACTATCCTAACATAGCTTTGATAAAACATTTATGATTCAATAAACACTCAACAGTTGTCTTGGGCACGATCTAGAGCTAAACTTGGTACGTACGACTTCCTGAATTGGTACTGGATCGTAACAGGTAGATGGTACCAGATCCAAACAATGCAAAAATGGTGGTACCAGATCATGACAGTCCACAACCATTGGTACTGGATCGCGACAATGGAGATTCAATACCGGATCTGCATAGAATGTGCGCTAGGTACCTGATAGCTGAGCTGGTACAGGAAGGCTGGATTTATCTAGAGTTCAAAGATTATACATGGAAAATTGGAGCATTAGTACATGAAACATTTAATATCCTAGCTCAATAATACCACAAAAATGCATGAATTAATTATACTTTACCTTATGACCTTATCAACGACTAACGGTAGTGTTCTCTGTCGTTTACCCAATCTTAGGTAAGCCAAAAAGGTATAGATGAGGAGTAAAATAGGGTAGTGGGGATGTCAATTTAGAGGCTCAACATTCCCCCATGCCAAAACCATTGCATTTCCTCATGCAACTGAAAACAAAACCCAAAATTTTTCAAAACTTGAGACTGCAATTTTTACTTCTGTGGATCAATGATGTTGATGGCTGAGGCTTCCTCTTTTATCTCCCTTTTGATGACCCTAACGTATTGTAGGAGTCGTAGTACCTTCTTGAGCTTATTAGAAGTATCTTCATGGTCATCTTGAAGTTGTTGGCTGGTTGCTTTCAATTGCTCATTTTCATTTTTGATATACCTGTCCAATAGTTGGTATTCTTTCACTTCTTGTTTGAGTTCTTGATTTTGTTTTTGCAGTGCTCCAATATTTTTCTTCATCTGTTCTCTTGTTAAGGTCCTTGTTGACTCCATTAATACTGGCTGGATGAATTCTCTTTCCTCCACTTCCTCCCTCATCCCACATAAAGTAATAGTAGCTTGTTCCTTGGTCAAACTAGGGATGTCATTCTGCACTGATAAGTCTTCAGAAGGGGAGGTAAGATCAATTGGATCTTCCTGTGTATGAGGAATGACACCTGCCTTTCCTTTCTTGTCCATGCTTCTTGTGGTTCTTTTACAAGGAGGTACTGGATTAGGGGTGCTCATAGGATTCCTTTTCTTCTTTTATATTTGTGGAATGGTTACATGGGATTTCTCTATAGACTGTTCACTTTTATTTTCTGAGCTGTTCTTCCCTTTTCTTACAATTTTTGACTTATGGCCCTTCTCCTCGGGTGCTACTGTTGAAGTCTCCTCTATTAATTTGGTTTTACCTTTTGATTCTTGACTTTTAAAAGTCTTATTGACTATTGAAGAGGGCCCTACTTGTTTACTAGATTTTTCGTGTTGGCTCACTGTTCTAGGTGATGATAGAGTTGCCTTATCCTTCTTGCTCTTTTTCTTTTGAGGTTCCTTATCTTTCTTTGGAGCACGTTGGGATTCCTCCACAGGTTTGTTTTCTGTGGGAAGGTGTTGAGTGATAAGGACTTTCCAACTAATATTTTTCTTCCTAATTTCATGTAAAACTAACATCTTAATAAGACCTTGATGGTAAATGCTAGTCTTCTCTGTTTTGGATAGGGACTTGACACCTCTTACCATTTTGTTCAAACTCATCCATAGAAAATATGGGAAATCAATTTCAGGGTCTCCTTAAAAGTGTAATAGAAGCCTAAGATGATATATGAAGGTCACAACATACCTTCCCTCACAAGTGAGGAATCGTTGAAGACTAGCAATCATTGGATGATACTCTTCCTTGATATAGTTCTGAGGGATCCCCTTTTTCCAATCAGGGTGCTGATGGTCCTCTTTCAAAAATCGTTGGCACATTTCTTTGTTGATTCCTACACCTTTGAAGTATTTGGCTCCTCTGTTAGGTAGTCCCGTGACCTCCCTTAATGTTGCTTCATTTATTGTTAGTTGAATATTTCCTATAAGCACAATCTTTCCATCGTAACCCTGAATAAATTCATGAGATATCTTCTCGTGCTAGCCTGTGAATTTCTCCAAAAATGGCATCTAGCCCGATCTAGCATACTTCTCTCTACATAGTTGGAACTCCTCGGTCTCTCTATAAATTTGGAAAACCAGTTCATGTCTACTTACGACCATCGTTATAAATTGTGAGAGAAGAATCGGGCTGTAGCACAAGGATTTAGTCAATTGATGAGGGTAAGGGTTTGGTACCGGAGATCGTGGAGAGGAATAGGCTTGGAACTGGAGAAAGGTAACGACAAGGGAATATGGTGATGGCATCAAAAATGCGAATGGTAAGTTTAAGTAAGGATGTCGTGAGGAAAATTTAAGACCAGATGAGGCTTATCCAGATGGCTTCACCACCAGATAAGCCATTTCATTTCTACCCATTAATGTAATGATGAGGACAAGACGTTGGGTGTCAAAGCATCATTTTGGGATAGGTGATTGGACTCCCGAGTGGTGAATTTGATGTTGGATCATGGTTCATGACACAAGATAAGTTCATGATTTGCTTAAGGGCGAAGTACATTCGTGGCCTATCATTACTAGACATGCTTCATATTCATGCTTTGATGTGATTTTTCCCTCAACCATTTTCGAGCACTTATGAGATGATTGATTAGGTTTAGGCATATGAGTATGAGGGATAGGTTCATGGTTTTAATACTAAGGTCATAAGATCTAGTATATATGTTCATACCTATTGTAGTTTTATGAGCAGAGGAAAATAAATACCATGTTACCTTTGCTTTTACCTTTGTATGGTCAATACCCATAGCATATGCGACTGCTTGTAGATTGTCATAATTCATCTTTTTAGGCTGGAGTTTTCTAAAAGTTTGGTATTGGAATTTCCTGTACTTCTTTATTCTGTGCTTATCTTCTTTTGTATTTGGTTCTGCAGGGTTGTAGGGTGATCATGTTGGTTTCTGAAGGTGAGATGTGAGTCTAGAAAAGAGTTCTGAAGGAGCTCTTTGACCTTCCCCCATGCCAAAGATGTTGCATAACCTTATGCAAGAAGATTCAACACCCTGCATCATAATGGAGAAAATATGATAAGAGAAAAAGAAACCAAATCAAATTTCAGAAGTACATTTATCACCTAGCATATGATCACATGCCTAAAAATTGAAATTGTCTTTCTTTTGATGACTTATTGACAAAAGTAGCATTCAACAGTGAAAATAAGGGAGTTTTTATATGTTTTCCAGAAGAACAGATCCAATCCTAACTTGCTTAAGAGATTTACTATCATTAGATGTTATAGATAAATTTCACAGTATAAGTAGATTAGACTCCATAGTTAGGGCTCCACTCTTAAGAAGTTTCCTTCTTAGATAATGTAGGATTTAGATGCCAGACCAGTAATTTGACTTAGGGTAATTCTCAAATGGACATTTTCTTGTAGTAATTATGTTGCTTGTATCTCAAAAATGTCAATAGTGAACTTTGCTTATAATGTTTATTTTTTAGATGACAAAAGTGAATTTTTCAATCAGACAAGTATAGATGAGACATTTCTCAACCAGAACCCACTAGCAGCAAACCTGCTCAGTACTCCAGTGGGGTAGTTGTGATAATTAGTGAGAAATCCCTTCCCCAGGTAGAATGCCCCATTGCCAACATGCATGTTCAGTACTCTGATGGGTTTGCCTAGTCATACCACAGATCGGTACCCGCTGCCAGCAGACCTGTTCAATATCTCGGTGAGTTTGTCTCTTAAACCCTTTTTCCATCAGAGGCTTCTTGTCCATAGTCACCTATTTTGGTTTTTATTAAAGAGTGCTTTGCACGGTGACAGGGAAGGCTTGTCTGAAAACCTTTTTACAGGCTGGGATGGTATTGGGTTGGAAGGTATATTCTCTTTTTTTGAATGTCTTTTAAAGATTTGTCTGAAGGAAAAATAAACTTTTTATGCACATTATTTCTTTAGAGTGATCCAGATGTATAATTTTGTCTGATTTTGTCCATAAGAGAATGACCTAAAGTTTCCTTAGGGTACTGATACATCCTCTTCCATAAAAAATTTCCTAGTGTTCCCATGATAGAGAGTGTTCATATAATCATATGTTACTCTTTAGTAAGATAATCCAATGAATACTATTGAAGTCTAGTTAGGGTGAGATAGTTACTTGTAGGCTAATATATGTTTTTGTCCCTTTAATCATGCTGAAATACTGGATAAAGGCAACTTCTAGTCTTTGAAGTGGATTATGGTTCTTTGATCAATCATAGGTAAAGATTGTATCTCTTTTTTCTTTTCAAGCAACAGAACCAAAAGAAATTAAAATACTTCCTTTTAGCTAGCAACAGAACCAAAAGAAATTAAAATACTTCCTTTTAGCTAGCAACAGAACCAAAAGAAATTAAAATACTTCCTTTTAGCTAGCAACAAAACCAAAAGAAATTAAAGATACGTCCCTTTTGTTGGCAACAAAACCAAAAGAAATTAAAGATACTTCCCTTTTGTTGGCAACCGAACCAAAATAAATTATTGCTTCACAAGGGCTACCATTTGATGCTGCATTCGGCTTCTGGGTTCCAGCTTAAGTAGTTGTGACATGGCTTCATAATTCATATTAGTTGACATAAGATTTTGAAAGATACATATCATGCCTTGTCAATTAGGTAATGCATCCCGATAGTACCGTATGAAGGCAAACTTCTGGTACCAGACCAACACAAGACTGCTGGTACCGGACCAGAACAGGATTTCTGGTATCAAAGCAGTATTGTCGGTACTAGATCAGAAAAGAGTATTGTTGATGCCTACAAACTAATGTTTAGAAAGTTTGTGAAGGATCAAATAAATTAAAGAAATCTACTTACAAAAAAAAAAAAAAATTGTGAGAGAAAAAGAAAAGGATGTAAGAATCTCTTGTTACCTCCAGCTTATTAACAAAAATCGATCCATACCTATGTACAAAAGTTTCTTAGTAAACCAATCAATCAATGTGGATCAGTAGGGAGGTCTACTTCCTTACTGATCACCTGCATATCTTAATTCTGTAGTATACGAGTCATATATTCCTCTTTTGACAGGGGTTTGTTATAAATTCTCAACCGATGACCATTCACAAGTAGTGGTGTCTGTTGTTTGTCAATTGTATTTATCCTGATTGAACCATTATCATAGATAGTGTCAATTTCATAAGGTCCCATCCAATGAGTAGTTAACTTACCTTTGAAGTTCTTGAATCTGCTGTCATACAACAGGGCCCAATCTCCTTGTTGAAAATTTTTCTTTTTCAGATACTTGTCATGCCATTTTGTTCTCTGCTCTTGAATGAGGGTGGTTCTTTGAAGTGCTTCCTACCTGATTTCATCCAAATCATTAAGCTTCAAGAGTCTTTGTTGTTGGGCTGCATCTAAGTTCATGCCAACTTGTACTGCAGTCCTGAAGGTTTTGATCTGAAACTCTATGGGAAGAAGCACCTGCTTCCCATACACCAACTCATAGGGTGTATGCCATGTTGTATTCCTCCAGGTGATTCTATAAGCCCATAAGGCTTCTAATAATCTGTTAGCCCAATCTTTGTGGTGTAACTGTATTGTTTTGGTAAGAATGGACTCAATAACCTTGTTGGTAGACTCTACTTGTCCATTTGCCTGTGGGTGGTAGGGTGTAGATTTCCTGTGTTTGATTTGGTATTGTTCTGTAACCACTTTGACTAGATGAGAGGTAAATTGAGTTCCCTGATCAGTCACAATTTCGAGAGGTACACCAAATCTAGTAAAGATGTCATTAAAAGGGAAATCTACCACTGAATGTTCACTTGCAGTTGGTAAATCTTTTGCTTCAACCCATTTAGTCACATAGTCAGTGCATACAAGTATATACTTTTTCTTTTTAGATACAGGGTTATTGGGCCCTACAAAATCTAATGCCCATTTCTCGAAAGGCTCAATAACTACTTGGGATTGAAGTGGAATTTGGTCTCGTGCAGTAGGCTTACCCATTAGTTGGCATTCATCACAATTGGATACATATGTTTTATCATCTCTGAAAATATGAGGCCAGTAGTAACCAGATTGTAGAACTTTGTAAGCGGTCCTCTTGTCTGCGAAGTGTCCTCCAGAAGGACCATCATGGCAGGCTTGTAGAATATCATGAATTTCATCTTCCCTTAGACATCTCCTGATTACCAAATCTGGTCCGTTTTTATAGAGGCAATCATCATGCCACATGTAGTTTTCACTTAGTTGAATTACTTTCTGTTTTTCTCTAGGAGACAATTTATGAGGCATCTTCCTTGTCACAAGATAGTTAGCTACATATGCATACCAAGGAGTGAATGTAGAAATAGAAAAAAAAAATTCATCAAGAAAGTTATCTTCTACTAGTGCGTTATCTCCCAGATGAATCATTCTAGATAAGAAATCAGCCACACGATTATCCTTACCAGGTCTATCAATAATGTTGATATTAATCTCTTGTAATAATAACAACCATCTTGTAACTCTAGGATTTGTTACAGGTTTTTTCATTAAGAATTTGATGGTTGAATGATCAGTGTGTACAAAATCTTGATATCCTGTAATATAGTGTCTAAATTTATTGATAGCATGGACTACAACTAGCAATTATTTTTCTGTGACCGTAGAATTAACTTCAGCTGGAGACATATTTTTACTGACAAAGTAAATAGCATAAGGCATTTGATTTTCCCTTTGTCCAAGAACTGCCCCAAGGGCTGTGTCTGAGGCATCGGTATAGATATGAAAAGGAAGGGACCAATTGGGTCCTCTTAATACAGGGGTAGTTGACAATTTCTGTTTTAGAATCTCAAAAATATTTGGCATTCATCATCCCACTTAAATTCAGCTTCTTTAGATAATAACTTGAATAAAGGGGTAGCTATGCTTGTAAAATTTGGAATGAATATTCTATAGTAGCCAGCATGCCCTAAAAAGTTGCGAACTTCATTTTGTGAGGAAGGTATTCTGATTTGTGTGATAATATAAATCTTTGCCGGATCAACTCTCATTCCAGAACCAAAGATGTGATGTCCCAAAACAATGCCTTCAGTGAGCATCATTTTTGACTTTTCATTGCTTAAGGAAAGGTTAGTTTCCTTACACCTAATCAAGACTTTTTCTAGACTGGTTAAAGCTTGTTGGAAGTCTTGTCCATGGACTGTAAAGTCATCCATGTAGACTTCCACGCAATCATTGGTCAAGTTAGAGAAAATGGCTAGGACATCCCTTTGAAAAGTGGCTAGGGCATTGTAAAGTCCAAAAGGGAGCACCCTATAAGAATAGGTACCTCATGGGCAGGTGAAAGTGGTCTTCTCCTGGTCTTCACGTGCTATTTGTATTTGGTTATAACCACTAAACCCATCCAGGAACGAAAAATACTTCTTTTCGGACAAGGTATCCAACACTTGATCAATAAATGGTAAGGGGAAATAATCCCTATGGGTGGCTTTGTTTAACTCCCGGAAGTCTACACATATCCTCCACTTACCATTTTTCTTGGGAACTATGACAAGTGGAGATACCCATTGACTATCTGAAATGGGGTGTATGAGATTGGCTTGAAGGAGTTTTTGTAATTCCTCTTTTACAATATCTTTAAGGGCTGGATTCATCCTTCACTGAGGCTTTCTAACTGGTTTGATTTGGTCATTAGTGTAGATATGATGTATGCATGTGTCAGGGTGAATGCCTTTCATGTCTGCATAATCCCATAAAAAGGCATCAAATTGCCTTTGGATCATTTCAATTACTTGTGTCTTTTGTTCTGGTTCCAAACTAGAGTTGATATACAAAGGTTTTCCTGGGATAATCTCAACAAGTTCAGTAGTTTCTTCCTTTTCTGAGGAAGCTGGTGATAAAGCATATAATTGAGTGATATCAGGGTGCCAAGTTTGTTGGAATTCGAAACTGAAAATATGTGACAATTCTTCAAAAGACCTCGGGTATTCAATGCAATTTGTATCAGCCAAAAATAAACTTAAGACTTGTTCATCTGATTGTTCTTGCATTCCTCTTACTTGTTCGAGTGTTAATAGGGGTCTAATACAATCTTCCTCTCCATAAGGGTTTTCAAACCAAACAGGCATTTCCTGTGCCGACTGGGCAGGAGGGAAGAGAACAAGTTTTTGGCTATGTGTGCCATTGGATATAGTCATCTCACCAGACCGACAGCTGATAAATGCATCTGATGTGGCCAGCCAAGGTTGGACAAGAACCACAGGGTGTCTTGGTTTGTAGGATGATTTAGAATAGATGACTAAAAAGTCTACTAGATATTCCTAGGAAGCTAGAGTGACTATGACATCATCTAGACTTCCTGCAGGGCTAATGACTAACTTATCTGCCAATTCTATCATGGTTTGGGTTGGTCTTAACTGGTTGATTTGGAGCTTTTGCATAGTGTCAAAAGGCATTACATTAATTGTTGCACCCAAATCAATGAGTGTGTTTGGTAAAGAAATGCCATTAATTTCAATAGTGACTACTGGGTTTCCAGGGTCATTATATTTGTATGGCATCTCAAAAATAAATTCAGATAATTGTCCCACCACCTGAACAAGGGGAGGTTACTTCTTCTTCCTTCCTGGTTTTTTAAAGAAAAGAGCCCTTATGATTTTGGCATATATGGGGATATCCTTGATGGCTTGCAGCATAGGTATTTTTATGCATGCATTTTGTAATTCATCCTCTATGTCTTTGTGCAAGGGTGGGTCAGGTTTCTTCACTAATAGTATTTTGGGGTAGGGTGGGAGATTAATTTGTTGAGGTACTCGTACAGACTGGGAAGTGATTGGAATAGAAGGGGAAGTATCTTCTTCTGTAGGGGTGGTTTGAGTGTTTTCTTTCTCAGAATGATTATCATTTTCTTCATGAATTATTACTGCAGGATTTGATTGGTTTACAAATTTCCCTGATTGTAGTTGAATTTCATAGGTGGGAAAGGTTTGAAATTCTATATTTTGTATCAGGTGGGTGGTTCGAATATTGGGGTTAGGGATTGGCTAGGTAGGGATTGTTGTTGGTTTCAGAGGGTTGTGGGCAGCTTGGTTTTGTGGTTGTTGATTGACATTTATAGGTGATTTCTGCTACTGGTTGGGGTTCAAGGGGGTTGTAAATTGTTGTTGTATAGGAGGTGGGAGTAAAGCTTGCATTTGTGGTGGGTTGAATCCAGGTAGTAATTGGGAAATGTTTGCAGGATACTATGGATATGTAGGGTAAGAGGGATTTCCATACACAGGTCCCCTCCAACCTTGTTTCCAAGGTTGATTTTGAGCTTACTGAAGTGTCCATTGTGGATAGGTCATTGGAGAAGGAACCCATTGTTATTGTTGATATTGTGCATTAGGTTCATAAAATGTATTAGGGTTTTGGGCTCTCCAAGGTCTTTTGGAAGGGTATGGTTGTTCTTTTGAGACTCCTCCTCCCCTATACATGGCTTGTAGCTCAAGCAAAGTTGGACACTCAGATGTGGGGTGTTCTAGTGTATACAGGCCACATATTTCTATGACATTTAATGGGCATTCCTTCTCACTATGCTTCTTTCGACATCTATGGCAAAATATTGCTAAGGCAACCTCTTCTTCTTGTTTCTTTTTCAGTTTTAGAGTATCTAACTGGTTACTGATTGTGCTCAAGATGTATGTTTTAAAGTTCTCTAATAAGTTTCCTAAATCAGTTCTGGTGACAGTCCCTGAGCTTTGTTTCATATTTCTGCTAAAAGGATCTCTTGGTCCTTTGCCTATTTTAGCTTGTCCTCTTAAGTATCTTCTACAATAATCTGCAATCTCTGCAAAAGGCTGTTGGTGTACATCTCCTAACCTCGACAAGTTTAAAACTTCTATGCAGTCATCTCTAAGACCTTTCAAGAATATAGTTCTTACTATAGCTGGGTCTGTGGTGAATATTTTTGATTTCTGATAGTTGTATAAGAATCTTTCTAAGTAGTCTTAAGGGCTTTCATCTTCTGTTTGCTGCATTTTAAAAATGTCATTTTTAGCATTATCCTTACAATAGTCTTGGTATTTCCTTAAAAATGTGTCTTTCATCTGATCCCAAGAGAGGATTGTATTTTCTCCTAAGCTCATGAACCATCTTAAGGCTGAATCTTTCATTGTTGCAAGAAAGAGATTAAGTTTTTGGGCATCGTTTGAGTAGTTATAGATTCTACATAATATGTCAAACTCGAATAAAAATAAATCTAGATCTTCAGTTGACATACCTCTGAAAGTGGGTAACGATGATAGTGGGATATTCTTCATGCTGATGTTTATGGAAATATCCAAGATTGGGAACCCAAAAGTTTCAGTCTCTGTGGCTGTATTTCCTTCTTCTTCTGCCATTCCACTGATAGATGGTTCAGAAACTAGATTTTTTGTGTCTCCCAAATGTTCAACAGATTTATGTTCTGCCTGCCCCAATGCTGATTCTTCCATTTTAGGTTCTTGTTTTGGAGCCTCACTGGCTCCCCTTGAATTTTCTCCCAGTGGAATTTTTCCTGCACCAGTGTTAGTTGGATTAGTGGGGGGGGTTGTTTTTTTAATATTTAGAGCTTACAAATCTACCCTTGTTATCTCTATATCTATGCATAAAATGGAAATTTGATTCTTAACTGAATTGAAACCCTAATTCTGTCTAGAAAGTAAGAAGGCAACCTAGCTTTGGAGAACCCCACTCTAGTGGCTGCGTGGCTCTTCACTCACATCTTAAACATTTTACCCTCCTCCCTCAAGTAGCCTTTAAAAGCATTCAAAATTTATGCAAATAATCTAAGCTAAAAATCACTTCCTACCGTTTGCAACTCCCCGGTAACGGCGCCAAAATGTTGTGTTGCTTATATGTTTAGTATAAACCACTCATTAATTATCAATCCAGGATTCATAATCAACAGAGTTACACGAAACCAATAAGAAAGGTAATTCTAATGTCATGAGTATAGAACTATTCTAGATTATGTATGCTGGGAACAAAACAAACTGGCAAACTGAAACACACTTTGGTTGTCTTTCACAAAGAGGCTATCTACTCCATTATGGCACATGCAAGTATGAGATGGAGTTCTTTTGATAGATCAACTTTGTTGTCTGACCTAGAGAACTAACTATGCAATCACACTTTTGAAAGGAAATCACACATCAATCATCAAGACATAACATGGGTAGTTGAATAGTCAATATACTAAGTATGTTGTGGTTCACAATGTGCTGTTGTAAACTTCACTAGTTCTCATGCAGATATGTCTGACTACTACTGCCAACATTCATGTCTATGAAACAAAATCAAATTCATAAAAACAAAGCATATGCAAAATAGAGTGAGTAAAGCTTCTCTAAACGATCATATAATTAAAATCCTGGTCTAAACTATACTGTTATCATCTGAAAGAATTAAAGCTTCAGCTAATCTAACATTCACACTATTGAAAGAAAATACTAATACTAATCTACGAAGGTGCTAACCTTTGTTGGGCGGTGGGCCCTTGCCGCTTCAACAGGTCAACGACTGGAGTCTACAGTAAACTCGTTTTCAACCCACACATTACTCTCACTCAAACTTCAAAACATAGAATCAAACTATGCTAACAACTCATCTCACATTCAATCATAGGCGATCAAGGCATAGAGATAAATGACGTCATTCTATTCATCTTCACCCAGAATATGTTCTGCAATATATAACACTGCTTCACATCTGTATTATGCTAACTCTCTACTCCTTCCACCATCCTTTCCATGACTATTTAAATGGTCTTAGTCGTGAAACACAAGGAGGTGAAATCGTTTGCAAATCAATCAATTGTTAAATTTAATTATTCGGTTACATATTTTAAGCTTCATCCTCATGACATGAAGTGCATGAGGATGAAGAAACAACAAAATATCCTAACATAGCTTTGATAAAACATTTATGATTCAATAAACACTCAACAGTTGTCTTGGGCACGATCTGGAGCTAAACTTGGTACATACGGCTTCCTGAATTGGTATCGGATCGTAACAGGTAGATGGTACCAAATCCAAACAGTGCACAAATGGTGGTACCAGATCACGACAGTCCATGACCATTGGTACCGGATCGCGATAGTGGAGATTCAGTACCGGATCTGCATAGAAGGTGCACTGGGTATAGGATAGATGAGCTGGTATAGGAAGGATGGACTTATCTAGAGGTCAAATATTATACATGGAAAATTGGAGTGTTAGTACATGAAACATTTAATCTCCTAGCTCAATAATACCACAAAAATGCATGAATTAATTATACGTTACCTTATGACCTTATCAATGGCTAACGGTAGTGTTCTCTCTCGTTTACCCAAGTTTAGGTAAGCCAAAAAGGTATAGATGAGGAGTAAAATAGGGTAGTGGGGATGTCAATTTAGAGGCTCAACAGATGTCATAACAAAATGTAAATCAAACATAAACATTGAACACATCATATGGCAGGACAAAAAAAGTACTTCTTTATATTAATCTCACAAAGTCACTTACAAAATGAGATCGATGACTGCTCCTCAAACCCGATCCTGGGCTCCTCTTCACCAAGATCCAACTACTTCCACATATCCTTCTTCTCTCACACTTCTCTCTAGAGAATGGGCATAGGCCTATGGATGAGGAAAAAGGACAAGAATAAGGAATTCTGGCTCAAAACTCACAATGTGGCTGCAAATTCTTGGGGCAAGGGGGGAAAGAAAAATGGACAGAGTTTCATTGTTGCTATGTTTCTCTTTGGAATGAGACCCCAACACCTCTTTTTATATGCCAAAAATATGGTTATTCAATTGGGTGACGGGCTATAGGCGGTCAATTGGTTAGGAAACCACCCAATAGACCGTAATCTCAATGAATCCCTTGCAAATTAATTTTTTTGCAACTTTTGTGAATATACGCAGGCTATAATGGTGCAGCTAGCATACGTACATGGGAAGTAGTGGTGCAGCTAGCGTACATACGCGGGAAGTAGTGGTGCAGGGCATGTACATATTCAAAAATTTGGTTTTTAAGAAGAGTTATTCAGTATTGGCTTGGAAAAAATAGTAAGTAAGATGGCCTGATGCTAGGTATGCATGTCTGGTGAAAATTAGGATTTTAACAGATGCCCCCTAAAGTGTGAGGTCAGAAGAGCATATGATGGCTGAAACACATTACAAATATTTACCAACGTACGAAGCAAGTGAGCCTGGGACCAGAGTTCAGGAGGTGCCATCTGCAAAATAACAATTGTCTCACCGAGGTGGGCATACCCATGCTTGAGATGAAATAAATCATGGCTTCCAATCAAATACATTGCAGATCCATGTCATATAACTATATAAAATGTAGAAGCGATCAATACACAACGGATCTACATCTCAAAATAAAAAATATACATGTATAGTATCCATTTTTAAGAAGCCAACAATGCCTGATGGATGGAGATGAGGTCTTCAGAGCTCAAGCAACAACTTCAAGATATTCACAACTCGGGTAGGAGTGTAATGTGAGTGTACAAATTCACCACGCAGAGGTATTTGACGACTCGTCGGGGAACATACAAAAGAATCTTGGTGATCAGGCAGAGAACTTCATTGATTTTGAACAAGGACTTGATTGGACTTTAAAGAAGGTCAGGCATGAGGCCAAGAGACAAAATGCAGAAAGGATGACTCAAGTTGGGTAAAACTTCCCTTGGACAATAGCACAATTGATGATCAGACTCAGGCAGCATGACATTGACATAAGTTCACGATGCAGGAGGCAACCCAATCTCTTCATATGTTTGGAAGAATAACCAAACGGAGGAGGACACAATCTCTATGTTACGAGAACAACTTCCTAAGGTCATATTAAATCCCAATGCTTAACACCAAACTAAAGGATGTGCTTTGTCTAAGGGCGACTCATTGTGCTGCCATAAAAAGAAAATACTTTTTCCTTCCTCTTTTTGGGGTATATTTGATTTTTTGTCTTTTTCAATATTTTGAAATCTTGAAAAAGAATAAAAGAATTCTATGTTACAAAGTCAGAATGAGTGTCGAAAGAATACTAGTTCCAAGCGCAAGGAACACACTAATGCTCATAGAAAGGAGACATGTGGAGGAAAAGGACACTCTGGGAAAATTCCTCCATGGGTCAAGGTGTCAGATCGCAGAGGCAAAGTGCTACAAGGCTTGCGTATAAGGTATGCTTCAAAAGTTCAGTTGAGAACAACATGGAGCCGGCATTAGGCCAAAGACGCAGAGATGTAATCGTGATTAGCAAGACACGATGAAACCCCCTTCAATGTATTTTTTACGAGCCCAGAGAAGGTAAGCTCGATGGTTTTTCATTTTTTAGAGAGTCTGAAAAAGAATAAAAGAAGATTCCACTGGGGTGCATTTTTCAAAGATAGTCTAGTCGACTCGAAAAAGGGATGAAATAGCACCGAAAAAATGTATATTCAAAACCATTTTAACGAGTGTGACACAAACAAGATCACTTGACAATATTTTCAATTTTAAGGAGTTTGAAAAGATCTTAACTATTGACTCGCTGCCTTTATCTAGATTTAGTATCCTTAGCTCGAAAAAGTATAAAATATACTAAAGAGAACTCTCCCGGTGAGATGAATCTCTCGAGGTGTACCTTTTTCCTCAATCTACAGGACGAAAAAAGGGGTAAACACATGCTAATAGATTTTTTTTTGAACCAATTAATGAGTGTGAAAGAGCAAGGTCACTCGAAGATCTTTTCACATTTAAGGAGTCTGAAAAGAGCTTAACTATGGACTCCATAATGGATGTTCTTCTGGACCGGTTTAACGAGCATGAAGAAACAAGCTCACTCGACGATCTTTTCAATTTTAGGGAGTCTGAAAAGAGCTTAACTATGGACTCCGTGGGGGTTTCCTTTTCGTAAATTTAGTCCCTCAGGCTCGAAAAAGGGTTTAACTTATACCTGAGAATAATCTTCTAGTGAAACGAAGTTCCTAGAGTATACCTTTGTTTGTACAATTGACCATCTAGACTGAAAAAGGGGTAAACTACTGCTGGACAGACATGCCTTCAAATTTGAGTTTGACAAGCGTGAAGGGAAACAAGATTGCTCGACAATATTTTCATGTTTAGTGGGTCTTAAAAGGGCTTAAAAGAAGACCCATTATTTTGGGAGTCCCAAGGGTGAAGCCAAGAGTGATAACATCTCAGACATGTGAAGGCCCAACCTCATAATCAGGACAAGACTAAAAGGAATCTCGAGCCTAAATTCATTAGTGACGACATGGACACCAAAATGCAACAGGGATATACCTAGGGAATCCATGTGAAGGTAGGCTCTACCACTAAATTATGACAATTCTAGAGTAGTAATGATGTTTTCATGTCGCAATTCGGTGGGATCGATCCTATGGCAAAGAGAAAAAGACAACGAGGTGCAACAAGTGGAGGTGGGATCCTAACTTAAATGCACAAAGTTGGAAAAAAAACTTATCACCAAAGGACCTTAAAAGTTCCCCAACTCCCAAAAAGTTCATCGAACCAAAATTAAAGTGTATCATGACATCCAATGAGAAACTCAAGAACCATGTTAAATGATTTTCAAACCAAAAAAAATGACAATGGGGTTCAAAAAATGATGAAAAGGGCCAAAAAAGTCTATAAATAGAAGCTGGCAGCTCAGTATCACCATTGCAAATTGATAATTGACCAAAAAGTCAAAAACACCCCTTTTTTAAAGAAGTTGATTCCAAGAGCTTCAGTGGACGAAACAAACTTCCGCTTGGACCAAGTAAGTAGAAACTAGCCCCTCTGGCATTTCCATTCTTTATTTTTGCTTTTCTTTTTGTTTTTTTTGAGGGGCACACACCCTTAAAAAGGTCATCCTTGCGTGTACGCGGGCTATACAAGAACAACTTGCGTATGCACGTGGGCAGAGAATAGTCTACCCACGTACATACATGACTGTCCCCAATACAACCCACGTACACCCTCAATCATATGAAAAAATTAAAAATGCATCATTTAACTCTCCTTTGAACTTGTCATTTTGTAGAATGTATGTCCATTGGAGAGAGAGAGAGAGCATGAGGACATTGATACAATGGTCGAGGAATACCCTGCTGCTGTCGCCACATTAAAACAATGTGGGTTGTGGAAATTATTTCAGTGTCCACTCATGTGGGCACAACCCAGGCTGTTGAATGCCTTCGTGGATTACTGGCAACTAGATGAAGAGGCTTTTATGATCGAGGGGCAGTTGTTGAATCCAATGACTAAGGATATTTACTTCCTGACTGGCCTCTCGAGGAGAGGTGAATCAGTCAACCTTCATTCTTTTCCCATTGGGCCACACAACATTGTCGAGTTGATCGGGCAATACTGCGAGGCCAGAACAAATAAAGTGGGTTCCCAAGTACCTATCCACAAAATCACCAACCTATCACTGAAAGTGATAGTTTTACTTATTGGTGAGATCAATGGATCCAAAACTTTACATCAGACCTCCCGGGTGCATATTCATTACGCAGTACATTGCTTAAATGCACGAGTGTTCGATTGGAGTACAACCATGCTAGAGTGCATGAAGAGACAAATCACATATGTCGTGGGCAGAAAAATAAGAACTTCAAGTTCAAGACTATTCTTTTCTCTTTCTTCTTTGAGAGGGTACCTATTCTTAGTCCCCGAGAGACAATACGGGGGCATGTGGTCTCCTTCCTAGCAATGTGTAGATGGGCAACATTGTTTCCATGTCAGGGGGGAGGGAGGATCATCGAGGCCGTCGATGATACATTTTTCAACGGGTGGTCTCGACAGATTTCGGCTATAGAGGACTACGCCTATGTCGGGAGCAACTTCTCCAGAGATCCTGACATGACCGTACCTCCTAGAGTGGAGAGAGGAGAGTTAGGTACATTTTCTTTTTAAAATTTTAAAATTTAAAATTTATTTTTATATATATCATTTTTATGTGTACTAGAGCACCTGACAACTATGTATCTATTATGTACAGATGTGGGACCAGTGTGTCCATATGATTTTGCGTGGAGTGGGTACCATCCATGACCAGAGGCAGCACCAACAGTGACCTCCAGACTAGCAACAACAATGGGGGTACCTCCAGTCGGAGAGGCTGAGAGAGTTTTGAGACAAGTGGAGCGGAACCCGACCACACTCACCCGTACTGTGCCCATGGACGAGATCGAGGATCTAGCACCATCTATGAAACCTCATGTTTTTGGGGTGCCACAGACCTGGGTCCAGCTATTTCGATGTTTGGCAAATGATGTAGTCCACTATGGCAGG
>JZKD02S2187902.1:113887-134675 GCA_000966675.3 Picea glauca
ACAAGGCAGCGAATACTGGTATGGTAGACCAAAATCCCTTAAAGACATAGTAACTTACAGAGAACTCAAAGAGGCAATTAAACCAATTAAAACACCCAAAAACATCCCCCCAAAACCCTAGAGGTTCCCCAGTATGGTCGCCAATTCTGCTATAGTGGGAAAAACCCACTACAGACTAAACTAGGGTTCTAAAGTGCAAGAAGAGATAACTATCTAAAGTCTCCTACTTTTATCAACTATCTCGACAATACCCCACATTCATGCACAAAATACAAAGTATAGGGATCCAATAGTCTTACCTTAAACTCCTCTCTTGGGCTCCTCTTCACCAAGATCTAACTACTTCCACATATCCTTCTTCTCTCACACTTCTCTATAGAGAATGGGAATAGGCTTATGGATGAGGAAAGAGGACAAGAATAAGGAATTATGGCTCAAAACTCACAATGTGGCTGCAAATTATTGGGGCAAGGGGGAAAAGAAAAATGGGCAGAGTTTCACTGTTGCTATGTTTCTCTTTGGAATGAGACCCCAACACCTCTTTTTGTATGCCAAAAAGATGGTTATTCAGTTGGGTGACGAGATATAGGTAGTCAATTGGTTAGGAAACCACCCAATAGCCCGTAATCTCAACGAATCCCTTGCAAATTTTTTAAGTATACGCGGGGTGTAATGGTACAGCTAGCATACGTACGCGGGCAGTAGTGGTGCAGCTAGTGTACATACGTGGGAAATAGTGGTGCAAGGCACGTACATCTTCAAAAATTTGTTTTTTAAGAAGAGCTATTTAATATTGGCTTGGCAAAAATAGTAAGTAAGATGGCTCGATGCCAGGTATGCATGTCTGGTGCAAATTAGGGTTATAACACTCACCAACTCATCAGAGTGGTAAATGAACCAAGCTGCAGAAGCAATGTTCTGGGTGTGCTAACTAACGCCATCCACAAAATTAAAAAATGTGGAAAAGGGAGATGTCATATGCACAAGAAATCATAAGAAAAAGTATAAGCGAATAAAACAAAACTCGTACACGCAAGAGAAAATACAAATGAAATAAAAAAATATAGTACAATAATGTACAAAGCACACATGCCATATGTTCTATACATAGTACTTCTCGAGGTAAATCCAATTTTAGGGTTCACCGAGAGATATTCCATCTTAATCAACTAGCTTGTAGGAACCTCTATGTAATACACATTTTATGATATAGGGTCCATGCCATAGAGGTTCTAACTTTCTTGTCCCCAACTTATCGTGAGCCTAGTCATAAATGAGGACTAGGTCTCCTTCTGTGAAATCATGACGTTGAACGGATTTTTCATATTGACTCTTCATTCATTTTTGATACATCTCATTAATGAGAGCAACATCGCGATGTGTTTCGTCCAACTTAGTCAAATATAGGAATTGTTCTTTTTCAACATAAGTGTGAGGAAAATATCTCTATGGCTAGGGGAAAACCACAACAAACAGAAATGACTGCAGAAATCAACTCTATTCTCAAGTATGATATATAAACAAATATGCTAGCAAGACAAGATAAAAGGCCTACCCGTCTAGACGTTCGATGAAGTCCACCATTGAGCACTTAACCCAAATCAATATACCTGCAACTAGTCCTCATAAACAAAGAAATGCAAGCATATGGTGATAATATATGATGTTAGCACATTCAATAGCATAATCCATTAACATTCATAAAAAATACGCCCATGGAATAATAATTCAAATATTTGCAAGATATCAATTGGATGAGAAAAGAGTATTTCTATTAAGATATGATCAACATAGTGAATAATTTACAAACTTCTGTGTTGACATGGTTCAGAACTGAGAAACTAAGTTCCTTCCAGCTGGGCCTCCACCACTTCAATCCTCCACCAAAGACAAGCTCATGTAAGAGAGACAATGGAGTTCTCACTCAATAAGGGAAGAGCTTGGGGGATGAGCATTGTGTTCAGACTTACAGGATAAAGGGATGCATACTCAATGTGAAGTGAATAGTTCCTCCAAATTAACTTTTTTTTCAAAGTTGAATTCTTTCTCTCCTCTTTTTCCATAGCTCGGACTTGGCCCATTTATAGCCTTCAAGTGGAATTGAAGGGTTGAGTCAGAACATTTCCAATATATGGAATGCCAAGGATCATTGATCTCCTGTTGTGACATGGAAACCCGACACTATTTTTCAATTTGGGCACATTTCCTGATGTATGCGGGTTGTAGTGGTGAAACTTGCGTATATGCATGTTGTATAGTAAGCAAGGTGCGTATATGTGGAAAAAATGTATTTTTAGCTCTAGGATTTGCCAAAAGGGATTAAAATTATGCATAGGGAAATGGAAAAAGGCCTTCTATGCAAGATTGCACGGGGTGAGGAAAATATTGCTATAATAGATTCCCCCTAATGTGTGATGTTAGACGAGTATCTGCGATGAGTGAAATACATTATAAAAACCCAAAAGTGGAGTGATTGGGAACTAGCTGGAAGAACTAGTTGGTCATTACAATTTGTAGTAACTTTGCATACATGGTTGCCAATTTGAATTACACTGCAGATCCATGTGAAAATATACCAAAAACTATATGTGGCCATGAATAGGCAAATACAAATGTGGTTACATGCCAAACTCTTTCATAGTCATGAACAAGGCCCAGTAGAACCCATCTCAAAATCAATCTGAAGATATTTGTATACAATGGAGTACAATCTGATATCCCATGATCACTGAAGTCAAATAGGTATTGGTCCAATGAAAAGGAAGCAACAACTTAGGAAAGCTACGGCTACATACTGATGTCTGCAAGTCTTCTACACAATCTACCAAAGGTGTAAGTCTACATCATGTGAATAAAGGAGTTGAGGTCCAACATAATGAGACTTTGTTTGATTACCGGTCATTGAGGTATATCATTAACAAATGTGAGACAACCTACTGATGATTAAAGTAAGTATCAAGGAACCAATTACATTCTTACAAGTGTGAATAAAGGAGTCGAGGTCGAACACTTGAAGAATCCATCGATCAAGAGACATTGATGTATTCCCAACTGTCGATGGCAAGAGAACCTGCCACTAATGACTGCAAGCCTCTAGGTACTCATAGGACTCTAGGTCTCATTTCCAAAATAGATGACCTAAAGTCGATGGAAGGAAACCCCCTGAAAGGAGAGCATTAAGGAATCTCTCATCATTCAGCACGAGGTATAAAGCATGAGCTTCATGATTTGGAGGAAATCGGACGAAGAACATGTTCACAAACCAACGACCTGTGCATCTTTCGCGTGTTCCAAGTGCAAGCGATACACTAAAAGACCCTCTGAATAGAATCTAATGAGGAAAATTGTTGACCAAGGTGAGGAAACCACCAATACGGATAATGGCATGCAAGACACTGCATGAATCCCAATGTTTGAATAGATGTCTTGTCTTCAAAAACAAGGGAAACAACCCAGTCAATGACCAATGATGAAATTGTTGAGATTTGGTAGCTTGTAGGTACTTCTGCATTGGCAACACTCAACATGAGGAAGTGACCAAGAAACATTTCTCCTAGTGACTTTCTAAAGTGATTTTATAAAGTTGGGTCTTTTTATTTTTTAATGTAAAAGTGACTTTATGATGTTTTAAGTCACTTTAATGACCTAAGTGACCTCAATGAATGATTAAGTCGTGACTGTTGATAGCATGAGGACAAGATCTAATCTTGACCATCAATCTCATTGGAAGACCAAGGGTTAGGGCAGTTACATTTAAAAAATTGATAAAAGAAGCTCATTAGGAGAGGAGGGCACACACTTTGAGGAGAGAGTTGTGGGAGGTGAAGGGTCACTCATCCCAAGAGAATTTTTGAGTGTGGAGAAAGGAGAAGGACAACAAGAAAGGGAGGCACATCTTTTAGGAGAGGAAGAGGGCATGCATCCCAAGACAATAGCTGTTGATATAGAATAGGGCCGTACAGTTGCTAAAGGAATTCGTACTGTATGGATTTGCTAGAGATACAACTAAGGTATGCACTGAAATCGTGGTTCTGATTTCAAGACAAGTTGTTGGTTTATTTCTAGGTTTTCCTTTACTGTTGGTACAAAAGTTTGTGCCCACTATTCAAAGAATCTTATTGTTGAAGTACAGGTTGTACAGTTCAACTTTATAACAAAATTCACATGCAGTTTTATAGGCTGAAACTTGGCACAGATTTCTAGAATCTTTGGCACAATTTTATCTGAGTGTAGAAGAGGCACATTTTCTGAGTTGGGTTTTGCTATATCATTTCTATAAATGACTGATGTAATCTCAGTATCTTTCTCTAGAGCGTTATAAAGAATTCTCCTCAATTTATCACAATTTTCTATGTTATTCTTCTTGGGGTTTTACCAAAAATTTTCATGGTGCATAATGGGTATTTTTTCCACTGTTAGTATATGATTCCACTACAAATTTAGTTTTAGAACTATATTGTTTAGTGTTTCTGCTCATTAAGTGCATCTAGTTATGGTTTCCAGGCTTGACTATTTAGACTTAATTGGAGGCTGAAAACTGGGTATGATATAGTGAATTTATGAACTAATTTTAACATGGTATCAGAGCAGGTGCTTTGAAGTTCAGTGGAATGAGTTTGGCACTTGGGACAACAAGTGATTTACTGGTACATTTTCTTGAAGAAAGGAATAAAAGGTTCTTTGTCAAGGGGACAAAGATGAATTCCAGCATCATTTTTGAAGATAGATTGGAGGGGGTCTCCAACTACCTGTAGTGGAAGGTTAGAATCAACAGTGTTCTCAAGGAGAGCAAATTCTGGTCATTTGCGAACACCATTGTGCCTATACCTACTTTAAATCTCTAATCTCTTAGTGTTCATGAGGTGAAGGAAGCCAAGACTCGGAGAATCATCTTGGATGGAATCAAATACCACTTTATTCCACACTTGGATAAGAAGAAGACAACCAATGAAATGTGGGTTGCACTGAAAGGCTTGTATGAGGATAAGAACGAGAACTAGAAAATGGCTCTCTAGGACAAGCTCCATGAAGCTAGGATGGTCAAAGGAGATAGTGTAGCCACCTACCTCACCCAAGTTGCACAGGTGAAGGATGAGTTGGCAGATATTGGAGAAGTCATTCCCGACTCAGATTTGGTGCGGATATCCCTCAAAGGATTCACCAAGGAGTGGGAGGTTTTCATCAAGCGTGTGGAGGGGAGAGAGAAGCTCTCTGACTGGAGAAGATTGTGGGATGATTTTATGCAGGAGGAGATCTGGGAGGGGTCCCAGGAAAAGGAATTGGATGGTGCAGATGACAAGAACGTTGCTCTTGTGGCAAAGGGAAATGAGAAGAAGAAGGACATGAGCAAGGTGAAATTCTTTGCATGTCACAAGACTGGCCACTATGCTAGTCAATGTCTGAACAAGAAGAAGAAGAAACTAGAACGAGAGGTGCCAGCTTCAGCAGAGGTTGTAGAGTTTGTTGAGAGATATGAGAAGGATTTCTCTCTCATGACTGGTCCCATGGGCAATGGGTGCCTAGAATTCGAGGACATTGAGTTTTGTTTTGTGGGCAGTGGAGCCTCTCGGAACATGATTGGGTTGAGGTCATTTTTCATCTATCTTACAGAGATAGACTTAGACTGCATAGTGAATTGTGGAGCCGGCCTACAACTTGGAGTAAAGGGGGTTGGAAGGGTGAGATTCCAACTAGAGTTAGGAGGTCTTCTGGAGGTTGATGTGGTGTTATATATTCCAAAGTTGATAGTTAATTTTCTCTCAGTGTCAGCTTTGGATGAGAGTGGATTTGGAGTTGTCTTCTAACAATAGATCTTCATTAGGCTTTCCCTCAAACTTTGGAATGTTTGAGGGAAACTTGGTTAGCATAATAGACCAACGTGGATCATGACATATTGGGTCATTCAATAATCTTGACAAGTCAGGCAAATGCAAAGTTGCCAGAAACAATAGCTTAGGTTGTTGAGTATGTACAAGAGGATAGGAGCCTGGGATTTGGCTGGCACTAGGTTGCTAGGAAAAGTTAGGTTGTTGGCCTAGGTTCTGGTAAAAACCATGGCCTAGGTTAGCATTCGGATGTTGTGCTTGTTGAGAATTCATCGGCTGACTCCCGTAGTAGAGGCAGTCGAGACCATAGTGGCCCAGAACTGCGAAGGTGAGTTAGGAGGTGGAACGCTGGTAGCCATAGAGGGAGTATGAGGACTCCCCGATGAAGTAGTAACATTTGCTTCCATCACTGCTTGCAGGACTATCTGACGCTCGTGATGCGTTACCCTTGGAGGGGAAAGTTGTATCAAAAGTGGCACCGACAAGTCAGTGATTAAAGGGTTATATGGACCGAGAGCTTCTGATCCAAGGTCAGAAATAGTTGGTTCCTACATAATCGAATTTTCTCCTCTCGGAGTTGTCTTGGCTACAGTTTCCTGTGGCCCGGTCTCCTCAAATGACCCTTCTTGGTCAAGTCTTTACCTTCGTGGTGGCGGTGGTGTCTCCAAGTTAATTGGTGGCAGGCTCAAGAGCCTTCACGACTGACGAAGCTCTTGATATTCCACTGTGGAAGAATATCAATGACACACTAGGGATTTCTAACATTGAAGACTAAAACAAGCACTAGAAAAGTTCCTAGAGATAAAGAAATCAAACCACTACAACCAGTTGGAAGAACAGTTACACCAACCAACACTAGATCAACTTACTGGTGCAAGTGCAATTCAAATACGGAAGCACCCTCCGGGTATACTCTATAAAGCATGGCATGATGTTTTCCCTAGGTACTGCAGTATACCCCCGCAGTCACCTGTGTAAGTCCCTAAAGTAAAAGGAAACTAGGTTTCTAGCTCGTGAACAACTACCAGGCGGGCACAATCGACAGTCGGGTGGACCGCAATGAGTCGGGTATCAAGCCCGAAACCTATCAAGGGTATCGAAAGTAAGTGTTCCAGAAGACGATTGAGGACCTCAAACAGATTCGAGACCCATAAAGATCCGTGGAAAATGCGATCAACAGAATCCCAAGACAAGCCCTCTATATGTGTTCCCCACTATGTGTGGTCTGACTTTGGAGGGTTTATCTTTGCTAATTTTCTGCACGCGACCTCATGTTTAGCCCTTGTGTTAGAGGGGGGTCCCAGGTAATTTCCATGTTACTAGACTTTTTCACTCCCTAGCACATAATCCTATGTTTGTTTTATATCCTTGAAGAGTTTCCTCTCCAACCTAAATCAAGGCTCTAGCCTAATCTAGTTAATGGTCCCTACAAACACAAAGTCTATTTTTTTTTTAATTAAGCATTGATTTTAAGTGGTTTGTCTTAAGTCAAAGGAACAGAAATGAAACTGGTGATGTTTTTTAAGAGACGAAAGAGAAGAACAAATGCTGGAAATAAAATTACTTCTTCTTCAACAACAAATATTTGCAAAATGAACACTCTTTAACCAACTTTTCTAAATAACTTTTCTCTCTAAGATCCTTTAAAAGAAAAACTCAAAACTAAATTTTGCTCAACTATGAGCTACTTAAAGTCCTAAGTATTCAGTAAAGAACTTAAGAAAGAACTCTTCTTCCTGAAAAACAACTAACCTAACTACTTAACCAAAAAAGAAACTGAAAACATTTTTTTTTATGCTCCAAAATAAGAAACTTGAAAATGAATTCTTTTATTTTCTTCTAAAGCAAGTAAAAGGGAAAATCAAAGACAAGACAAGACCCAAGAAATTGACTTAAGGTCTATTGTGGATCGCAGGGAGTCACTGAAAGAACCACTAAGGCTGAGACATAAAAGACTCACATACTCATCACAAAAACCCTTTCAACGAAAACACAAGCAATCATTAAAATATAAAGAAACTGACGTCAAACCTAGGCTCAAAGACTATAACTACAGAGACCGGGACAAAATCAAGAAACCCCTAAGAAGTCAAACTTCAATCAGGGGAGAGGATGACTACCTCTCCTTAATAAAAGGCTTCCTAACATAGGCATGCTACTGACACTTAAGAAACCTTCATATGTACACTGGTTTTCCAAAGGTAGGGCGCGTATGTATGCGGGAAAGCTTTCTATAGGCCACGTACACCTCTGTTACTCCTCAAAAAAAAAAAAAAACAGTCATAGGAGCAAGGTAGGGAATATTGGTATCGAAGACTAGAATCCCTTAAAGACACAGTAACTTACAAAGAACTCAAAGAGGTAATTAAACCAATTAAAACAACCAAAAACATCCCCAAAAAACTCTAGAGGTTCCCCAGTATGGTTGCCAATTCTGCTATAGTGGGAAAACCCCCCTACGGACTACACTAGGGTTCTAAAGTGCAGGCAGAGATAACCGTCTAAAGTCTCCTACTTTTTTCAACTATGCCGAAAACACCCCACATTCATGCATAAAATACAAAGTATAGGGATCCGATAGTCTTACCTTAAACTCTGCATCCGGTGTCGACCCCTTTGTGCTCGGTCGTTCCTCGACTACAAATCTCCTCCCAAGGCTGACCTGCATTAACCAAAAGACAAACAAGAAACTACAAGCAATGCATTCTATATATGAATTAGTGGGTTATATGTCATAACAAAATGTAAATCAAACATAAAAATTGAACACATCATATGGCGGGACGAAAAAAGTACTTCTTTATATTAATCTCACAAAGTCACTTACAAAATGAGATCGACGACTGCTCCTCGAACCTGGTCCTGGGCTCCTCTTCACCAATATCCAACTACTTACACATATCCTTCTTCCCTCACACTTCTCTATAGAGAATGGGAATAGGCTTATGGATGAAGAAAAAGGACAAGAATAAGGAATTCTGGCTCAAAACTCACAATGTGGCTGCAAATTCTTGGGGCAAGGGGGGAAAGAAAAATGGGTAGAATTTCACTGTTGCTATGTTTCTCTTTGGAATAAGACCCCAACACCTCTTTTTTTATGCCAAAAAGATGGTTATTCGGTTGGGTGACGAGCCATAGGTGGTCAATTGGTTAGGAAACCACCCAATAGCCTGAAATCTAGACAAATCCCTTGCAACTTTTTATTTTTTACAACTTTTGTGAGTATACGGGGGATGCAATGGTGCAACTAGTGTACGTACGTGGGAAGTAGTGGTACAAATATCATACATATGCGGGAACTAGTGGTGCAGGGCATGTACATCTTCAAAAAATTGGTTTTTAAGAAGAGCTATTCAATATTGGCTTGGAAAAAATAGTAAGTAAGATGGCCCGATGCTAGGTATGCATGTCTGGTGCAAATTAGGGTTATAACACTCACCAACTCATCAGAGTGGTAAATGAACCAAGTTGCAGAAGTAATTTTTTGGGTGTGCCGACTAGCACCATCCGCAAAACTGACAAATATGGAAAAGGGAGATGTCATCTGCACATGCAATCACAAGAAAATGTATAAGCGTATAAAACATAACTCGTACACGCAAGAGAAAATACAAATGAAATAAAAAAAAATAGTGTACAATAGTGTACAAAGCACACATGCCATATGTTCTATGCATAGTACTTCTTGAGGTAAATCCCATTCTGTGGTTCATCGAGAGATATTCCATCGTATTCAACTAGCTCATAGGAATCTCTATTTAATACACATTTTACGATATAGGGTCCATGCCACAGAGGTTCTAAATTCCCTGTCCCTAGATTATCGTGAGCCTAGTCATAAATGGGGACTAAGTCTCCTTCTATGAAAGCATGAGGTCGAACGGATTTGTCATATTGACTCTTCATTCTTTTTTGATACATCTCATTAACGAGAGAAACATAGCGATGTGTTTCGTCCAACTTAGTCAAATATAGGAATCGTTCTTCTTCAACAGAAGTGTGAGGAAAATGTATCTATGGCTAGGAGAAAACCACAACAAACGAAAATGACTGCAGAAATCAACTCTGATCTCAAGTATGATATATAAACAAATATGCTAGCAAGACAAGATAAAAGGACTACCTGTCTTGACGTTTGATGAAGTCCACCATTGAGCACTTGAACCAAAGAAGTGGTGCAACTATCGTACATACGTGGGAAGTAGTGGTGCAGGGCGCGTACATCTTCAAAAATTTGGTTTTTAAGAAGAGCTGTTCAATATTGGCTTGGAAAAAATAGTAAGTAAGATGGCCCGATGCTAGGTATGCATGTCTGGTGAAAATTAGGGTTATAACACTCACCGACTCATCAGAGTGGTAAATGACCCAAGCTGCAGAAGCAATGTTCTGGGTGTGTCGACTAGTACCATATGCAAAACCGACAAATATGGAAAAGGGAGATGTCATATGCACACGCAATCACAAGACAAAGTATAAGAGGATAAAACATAACTCGTGCACGCAAGAGAAAATACAAACGAGATCAAAAAAATATAGTACAATAGTGTACAAAGCACACATACCATATGTTCTATGCATAGTACTTCTTTAGGTAAATCCCATTATGGGGTTCACCGAGAGATATTCCATCGTATTCAACTATCTCATAGGAACCTCTATGTAATACACATTTTACGATATAGGGTCCATGCCACAAAGGTTCTAACTTTCCTGTCCCTAGATTATCATGAGCCTAGTCATAAATGGGGACTAGGTCTCCTTCTATGAAAGCATAAGGTTGAACGGATTTGTCATATTGACTCTTCATTCATTTTTGATACATCTCGTTAATGAGAGCAACATCGTGATGTGTTTCGTCCAACTTAGTCAAATATATGAATCGTTCTTCTTCAACAAAAGTGTGAGGAAAATCTCTCTATGGCTAGGGGAAAACCACAACAAACGGAAATGACTGCAGAAATAAAATCTAATCTCAAGTATTATATATAAACAAATATGCTAGCAAGACAAGATAAAAGGCCTACCCATCTTGACGTTAGATGAAGTCCACCATTGAGCACTTGACCCAAAGCAATATACCTACAACTAGTCCTCAACAACCAAGAAACACAAGCATATGGTGATAATATATGATGTTATCACATTCAATAGCATAATCCATTAACATTCATAACAAATACGCCCATGGAATAATAATTCAAATATTTGCAAGATATTAATTGGACGAGAAAAGAGTATTTCTATTAAGACATGATCAACATAAGTGAATAATTTACAGACTTCTGTGTCGGCACGGTTCGGAACTGAGAAACTGAGTTCCTTCTAGCTGGGCCTCCACCACTTCAATCCTCCACCAAATACAAGCTCATGTAGGAGAGACAATGGAGTTCTCACTCAATAATGGAAGAGCTTGGGGGATGAACACTGTGTTCAGACTTAAAGGATAAAGGGATGCAGACTCAATGTGAAGTGAATAATTCCTCCAAAGCAACTTTGCTCTCAAAGTTGAATTCTTTCTCTCCTCTTTTTCCATAGCTCGGATTTGGCCCATTTATAGCCTTCAAGTGGAACTGAAGGGATGAATCAGAACATTTCCAATATATGGAAGGCCAAGGATCATTGATCTCTTGTCGTGACATGGAAACCTAACACTATTTTTCAATTTTGGGCACATTTCCCGATGTATGCGGGCTGTAGTGGTGAAAATTGCATATACACATGCTGTATAGTAGGCAAGGTGCGTATATGTGGAAAAATTGTATTTTTGGCTCTGAGATTTTGAAAAAGGGATTAAAATTATGCATAGGGAAATGGAAAAAGGCCTTCTATGCAAGATTGCATGGGGTGAGGAAAATATTGCTATAACAGATGCCCCCTAATGTGTGAGGTTAGAGGAGTATCTGTGATGGCTGAAATACATTATAAAAACCCATAAGTGGAGTGATGGGGAACCAACTGGAAGAACTAGTTGGTCATTACAATCTATACTGACTTTGCATACATGGCTGCCAATTTGAATTACACTACATATCCATGTGAAAATATACCAAAAAACTGTACGTGACCATGAATAGGCAAATACAAATGTGGTTACATTCCAAACGCTTCCATAGTCACAAATAAGGCCCAATAGAACCTGTCTCAAAATCAATCTAAAGATATCTGTATACAATGGAGTATAATATGATCTCCCATGATCACTAAAGTCACATAGGTATTGGTCCAATGAAAAGGAAGCAACAACTCAGGAAAGCTGCGGCTACATACTGATGTCTTCAAGTCTTGTACACAATCTGCGAAAGGTGCAAGTCTACATCGTGTGAATAAAGGAGTTGAGGTCGAACCTAATGAGATTTTGTTTGATTACCGGTCATTGAGGTATACTGTTAACAAATCCAAGACAACCTAACGATGATTAAAGTAAGTATCAAGGCACCGATTACATTCTTACAAGTGCGAATAAAGGAGTCGGGGTTGAACACTTGAAGAATCCATTGATCAAGAAACATTGATGTATTCCCAACTGTCAATGACGAGAGAAACTGCCACTAATGACTGCAAGCCTCTAGGTACTCATAGGACTCTAGGTCTCATTTCCAAAATAGATGAGCTAAAGTCGATGGAAGGAAACCACCTGAAAGGAGAGCATTAATGAATCTCTCATCATTCAGCACAAGGTACAAAGCAGGAGCTTCATGATTTGGAGGAAATCGGACGAAGAACATGTTCACAAACCAATGACCCTGTGCATCTTTCGCATGTTCCAAGTGGAAGCGGTACATGAAAAAGACCCTATGAATAGCATCCAATGAGGAAAACTATTAAAAAGGAGAGGAAACCACCAATAAGGATAATGGCATCCAATACATTGCATGAATCCCAATGTGTGAATAGATGTCTTGTCGTCGAAAACAAGGGAAACAACCCAGTCAATGACCAATGATGAAATTGTTGAGATTTGGTAGCTTGTAGGTACTTTTTCATTGGTAGCGCTCAACATGTGGAAGTGACCAAGAAAATTTTCTCCTAGTGACTTTATAAAGTGATTTTATAAAGTTGGGTCTTTTTATTTTTTAATGTAAAAGTGACTTTATGATGTTTTGAGTCACTTTAATGACTTAACTGACCTCAACGAATGATTAAGTTGTGACCGTTGATCTCATGAGGAAAAGATCTAATCTTGACTGTCAATCTCATTGGAAGACCAAGGGCTAGGGCAGTTACATTTTAAAAAGTTGATAAAAGTAGCTCATTAGGAGAGGAGGGCGCACACTTTGAGGAGAGAGTTGTGGGAGGTGAAGGGTCACTCATCCCAAGAGAATTTTTTAGCATACTGAAAGGAGAAGGACAACAAGAAAGGGAGGCACATATTTCAGGAGAGGAAGAGGGCATGCATCCCAAGACAATAGTTGTTGATATAGAATAGGGTCGTACAATTGCTAAAGGAATCCGTACTGTACGGATTTGCTAGAGATACAACTAAGGTATGCATTGAAATCGTGGTTCTAATTTCAAGGCAAGTTGTTGGTTTATTTCTAGGTTTTCCTTTACTGTTGGTACATAAATTTGTGCCCACTATTCAAAGAATATTATTGTTGAAGTACAGGTTGTACAGTTTAGCTTTATAACATAAATCTCATGCAGTTTTATAGGCTGAAACTTGGAACAGATTTCTAGAATCTTTGGCACAGTTTTTTCTGAGTGTAGAAGAGGCACATTTTCTGAGTTGGGTTCTTCTATATCATTTCTATAAATGACTTATGTAATCTCAATATCTTTCTCTGGAGCTTTATAAATAATTATCCTCAATTTGTCACAATTTTCTGTGTTATTGTTCTTGGGGTTTTACCAAAATTTTTCATGGTGCATAATGGGTATTTTTTCCACTGTTATTATATGATTCCACTGTAGATTTAGTTTCAGAACTATATTGTTTAGTGTTTCTACTCATTAAGTGCAGCTAGTAATGGTTTTCAGGCTTGACCGTTGAGACTTAATTGGAGGTTGAAATATGGGTATGATATAGTGAAAGGAAGAAAAGGTTCTTTGTCAAGTGGACAAAGATGAATTTCAGCATCAGGTTTGAAGATAGATTGGAGGGGATCTCCAACTACCTGCAGTGGAAGGTTAGAATCAACAGTGTTCTCAAGGAGAAAAAATTGTGGTTGTTTGTGAACACCATATTGCCTATACCTGCTTCAGATCCCATATCTCTTGGTGTTCATGAGGTGAAGGAAGCCAATACTCAGAGAATCATCTTGTATGGAGTCAAATACCACCTTATTCCACACTTGGCTGAGAAGAAGACATCCAAATAAATGTGGGTTGCATTGAAAGGCTTGTATGAGGATAAGAACGAGAACCAAAAAATGGCTCTCTGGGACAAGCTCCATGGAGCTAGGATGGTCAAAGGAGAGAGTGTGATCACCTACCTCACCCAGGTTGCACAAGTGAAGGATGAGTTGGAAGCTATTGGAGAATTCATTCCCAGCTCAGATTTGGTGCGGATATCCCTGAAATGATTCACCAAGGAGTGGGAGGTTTTCATCAAGTGTGTGGTGGGGAGAGAGAAGCTCCCTGACTGGAGTAGATTGTGGGATGATTTTGTGTAGGAGGAGATCTAGGAGGGATCTCAGGAAAAGGAATTGGATGGTGCAGATGACAAGAAATTTTCTCTTGTGGAAAAGGGAAATGAGAAGAAGAAGGATATGAGAAAGGTGAAATGATTTGCATGTCACAAGACGATCCACTATGCTAGTCAATGTCCGAACAAGAAGAAGAAGAAAATATAACCAGAGGTGTTAGCTTCAGCAAAGGTTACAGAGTTTGCTGAGAGATATGAGAAGGATTTCTCTCTCATGATTGGTCCCATGGGCAGTGGGTGCCTATCGTTCGAGGACATTGAGTCTTGGTTTGTGGACAGTGGAGCCTCTCAGAGCATGATTGGGTTGAGGTCATTTTTCATCGATCTTACGGAGATAGACTCAGACTGCAGAGTAAATTGTGGAGTTGGCCCACAAATTGCAGTAAAGGGGGTTGGAAGGGTGAGATTCCAACTAGATTTAGGAGGTCTTCTGGAGGTTGACGAGGTGTTATATATTCCAAAGTTGATAGTTAATTTTCTCTTAGTGTCATCTTTGGATGAGAGTGGATTTGGAGTTGTCTTCTACGATGGACATGTGTTTTTATATCCTGTAGGAGAAACTCCTGACACAACAGTGATGCTTGGTGTCAAGTATGAGGGATTCTACAGGTTGTTGGGTAGACCTGTGTTGGGGTCCAGTGGATTTCTGGACTCATATTATGTGTCAGAGAGTTGGTAGGTAGCACGGGAGAGAGAGTTGATCCATGGGACTCAGTCTTCTTCTAGGACTCTCAAAGGAATCAGTAGGCATGAGTCGACACAGATGGATGCTCAGGAGAGTGTGCATTACCCTAGGAGCATGTATTCAATTCATGGTACATCGGAGGTAGTAGCAGAGACTTCCAGTGCAGTGGGAGTAGTAGCTTCCTATTCAGAGGGAGCAGATTCTTCTAGTACAGAGGGAGAAACTATGGCAGTTGATGAGATGGAGATAGATTCTGGTGGTGATACCAGAAGTACCTCTCTTTCTAAGAGGGAGTGTTGAGATTTGGTAGCTTGGAGGTACTTTTGCATTGGCAGCGCTCAACATGTGGAAGTGACCAAGCAAATTTTATCCTAGTGACTTTATAAAGTGATTTTATAAAGTTGGGTATTTTTATTTTTTAATGTAAAAGTGACTTTATGATGTTTTGAGTCACTTTAATGACTTAATTGACCTCAACAAATGATTAAGTCATGACCGTTGGTCTCATGAGAACAATATCTAACCTTGATCCTCAATCTAATTGGAAGACCAAGGGTTAGGGAAGTTACATTTAAAAAATTGATAAAAGAAGCTGATTAGGAGAGGAGGACACACACTTTGAGGAGAGAGTTGTGGGAGGTGAAGGGTCACTCATCCCAAGAGAATTTTTTAGCATGGAGAAAGGAGAAGGACAACAAGAAAGGGAGGCACATATTTTAGGAGAGGAAGAGGGAATGAATCCCAAGACAATAGCCGTTGATATAGAACAAGGTCATACAATTGCTAAATTAATCTGTACTGTATGAATTTGCTAGAGATACAACGAAGGTATACACTGAAATCATGGTTCTAATTTCAAGGAAAGTTGTTGGTTTATTTATAGGTTTTCCTTTCCTGTTGGTAGAGAATTTTGTTCCCACTATTCAAATAATATTATTGTTGAAGTACAAGCTATATTGTTCAGCTTTATAACAGAAATCTCATGCAGTTTTATAGGCTGAAACTTGGCACGGATTTCTAGAATATTTGGCACAGTTTTTTATGAGTGTAGAAGAGGCACATTTTCTGAGTTGGGTTCTGTTATATCATTGCTGTAAATGACTGTTGTAATCTCAATATCTTTCTCTGGATATTTATAAACAATTCTCCTCAATTTGTCACAATTTTATGTGTTATTCTTTTTGGGGTTTTACCCAGATTTTTCATGGTGCATGATGGGTGTTTTTTCCACTATTAGTATATGATTCCACTGCATATTTAGTTTCAAAACTATATTGTTTAGTGTTTCTGCTCATTAAGTGAAACTAGTAATGGTTTTCATGCTTGACTGTTGAGACCTAATTGGAGGTTGAAATTTGGGTATGATATAGTGAATTTCTGAACTAATTTTAACAGAAATGTCAACTATTGGGTTCAAGGTTACCTACCAATGAGGAAAGTAGGACCAGATTTCATAATAGGACTACAACATCATGTCATTATGAGACAAACTAAGGGTATGTCCGACATCGAAAGTCAAGAGTTTTGAGGAATGGTCGACACATGTTGATAGCCATCCTTTGAACAAGAGCATGAGACATGTGGAAGACTCCCGCAACATAAAATCAATGATGAAACCATGAGATGCAGGAGCCATCAATCAAGTTCTCCATAAGGAATGGAAGAGTAACCAGTCGGGGGAGAAAATTCTATGTAAACTCAGCTTCCTAAGGCCATGATAAACCCAAAATTATGATGACAAGTGGACTCAATAACTTTGTGCTCTATTCAAAGGTGACATGGCTGCTGCCAATATAAGATAAGAATCCCTTCCTGCCAATATTTTGTTGGTTTTTCATATTCAAATGAATTCTATGATACTGAGGAGAAAACGAGTGTCGCAAGTAAGAAAAACTAGTTCCAACAGTGGAACATACCTATGCTCAATGAAAGTTGATGCATGCGGGATATGGACACTCGAGGGAATGTTCCCTCTTGGGTATAGGGTGTCAAGTTGCAAATGATATAAATGAGGCTCTGCTTGGTTGAGGATGCAAAACTGATGAGGCAAATGGTTAATAATGCAAAGCGAGAACCGGCTATAGGATCAATATTGCAAGCAAGGGCATGAGATGCAATCACAAATTAACGCCAAAAAATGTCCTTTTTCATAATATTAGTCTACTTGGTGTGAAAAATGGATAAAATTGTTCCAAATAGACGTCCTTTCAAATCGAATTTATGAGAGTGAAAGAGACAAGTTCACTCGGCAATCTTTTCTCTTTTTGAAAGCGAGTCGGAAAAGAGCTTAAATCAAACTCGATTGGGAGTCCTCTAGGTATAGGTCAGCATGTTTATGAGTGAGAAATGAGGCTCAACATAAATTCATGTATTATCTATAAGGGACTCTTGGTCCTATGGAAAAAATCTCTACATGGGCACCAAATGGAGCAGAGGATCTAACTAGGGTACCCATGTTTGGTAAGTCTCTACCATTTGATAATGACACGTCTTATAGCAGATGGAGGGTTATGTGTCGTAAAAAATGGGTTTGTACCTAAGGCATATGAGTGAAAGTTATAGGACAATGTAAATGTGCATGGTGGAACATATACCTATCCTATATGTTGGGTAGTGAAAATACATGTCCGTAGTTACAAACGGTTAACATAACGCTAAGAACTGCAAGAACCCCTGGCGAAAACTACAAAAACCAACTCAATCCACTACTATATTAGTCCATTATGTGAAAATATGATCCAAAACTATATAAAGTGGGTAAAAACTGTTATAAATAGTAACAAAAACCAAATTGTACTATGTCATTTGACTTTTTCACCCAAATAGTGAAAATTGGACCAAATTACCTCTGATCTTCAACTGGTGATTGCAGGAGCGTCGAGTGACAAAATCAAAGACTGTCTGGACCAGGTAATTCCTCTTCCCCTCCTCTTCCCTTCTAGTGGATTACATTTTTTATTTAGGTTTCAAAATTTTAGTTATTTAAGGCGCAAATTAGGTATTTAGGTGTACGTGGGCTACCACTCATCGAGTCGCGTATACGTGACTGTGTAAAATACAGACTGCATGTACTCAACCCTATACATGACTGTGAATGTTGTAGCCCACGTACAAGTCTGTAAACAAGGTTTTTTATGGTTTCTAATTCAAAAATTGATGTTTCTCTGGCAGGATGTTGCTATAATGAAGGGAAAGGGAACATGAGGAGGTATATATTGTCATGGAAAGAGATCTGGGGGCCCAAATGGCCTTGAAAATATGCGGGTTGTACAATATTTGGGCACTCAAAGGGATGAAGGCCAAGTGAGGTTGCTTCAGTTTCTCATGGATTAATGGGATTCAGACAGTTAGAGCTTCAACCTTGATGGGCAACCATTAAGGATTGATGTCGAGGATATATATTTCTTTACTGGTTTGTCACGTTAGGGTGAGGTGGTGAACCTAAAATCTCATGGATATGGGAGGAGTATGAAGATAAAAGAGTACATAGACACTCACTATATAGCAAGGACTGAGAAGGTCAGGAGTCAACCCCCCATCCGAGCGATAAAAAATCTAAGCATCAAGATTGTTGTCCTCATTTTGATCAGGATCACAGGATAGACTTTGTTGCACCAGGCATCGAGGATGCTCATGTTCTATCATGTAGAGTGTTTGAGACCCACAGTGTATGATTTTTGCACCTCGATACTGGATAATATGAAGATCCGGTTGACAAAATGAAAATTGGGTGACAAGAGGAACTTCGAGTTTGCATCTATCTTGTGTATATTTTTCTTCAAGTGGGTTCTAGGTTTGAGACCTAGAGTCGAGATCATTCCTCGAGGACCTTGCAATCCAACCATGGCATGGTGGACCGAGGTAAAGAGACGACAGGGGGGAGGCATGTTTACTGCACCCTACAATGATGATTTCGTTTACTAGTGGAGACGACAGGTCATTGCTTTGGATGTGTTGGTACTTGGTCATGTATTAAGGAAGAAAGTGAAGATTATGGAAGAAGAAAGAAAAAGTACGAAGTGCATGGAAGGAACAAAAACCGAGGAAGGGTTGAAGTGATTAGAGAAGCAGAAAAGAAGGAGTGAAGTAAATGAAAGCAAGCTGTTGGAAGAGGAGATATAGGAATACAAAGTAGCAAGGAAGATGGATCGTGGAAAAGTCAACAAGCGAAAAAAGACACCAATGGGTGCTTTGGAGCACCTCATGGAGAAGAAGGAAGAACTGGTTGGCGAAGCCCTTAAAATGTGGGTTATGTGGACCTATGGTTTTGGCATCTAGGGTTTTGGACCTAGGGTTTTGGCACCTAGGGTTTTGACACCCAGGCTTCGGTCTAGGGTTGTATAAGAGTCATGGAATGTATAAAAAGAGGTCTAGAAGAGTTGAGAGGGGTTGGTGATAGAAATATTGAGAGATATAAGTGTTTTGTTGTAGAGAATTCTTGTATTTTGGATTTTTAGTTGGGTGCGAAGATTAACCCTGCAGTTGGGTGCACAGGGAGGGGAAATAAAGAGGAAGAGAGAGAGAAGGATCTGCAACTAAGTGCACAGATAGAACTATATGTTTTCATCTACTATATCAAGAAACATAGTTTTGTGGACGTAGCCCTAGGGAGAGGGTGAACCATGTAAACCTTGTTGTTCTCTGTGGTTGATGTTGTGTTATTTGTTATCTGTTGTTTTAACTATTAAGGATAGGAGGTATAAACTAACTTCATAGAGCTAATTATAAGACTATTAAAAATATCTAGGTGGTATTGCGTTGTTTTTCTGGAATCATTTTGCATTTTATTTGGTTTTAGACACCTGTGTCCTGCAACCCCCCTATTGCTACTTCGGGTGAGACTTCATCTGCTTCACAGGTGTTTTCGAAAGGGCCAATAGTTAGAGTTTTTTGGTGCACTGTTAGAGTTGAACCCTGGGTCTATCCCTGTGCCAAAAAATGGTTCCATTGTCGGGACCGATATCTTCTTGAGGGAATTTCAAGGTGGTTTCCATCGAAGATAAACATTCAAAAGTGGATAGAAGAACAAGAAAGGGACTTCGCCATAGCTCAGAACAAGAACCCTAGCATTACTACAAAAGAGTGGTTGGGAAGGTACATCTTTACTAACATGCAAGAGATTTTATTTGCAGGAGTTAATAAGGAGTTGTATGAATGGTTAGCCAAATTAGCATACACTCATTTTGAGATCAGATCTAGACCACCTATGGTTTGGACAATGACGTTGGTTAAGAAAGTCAAGAGAATTGATAACGTTGTGTCAAGAGCAGTAGATATCTGGTTTGACACTATTGGAGTGTACATTACTGAGTTTTCTATCGACATAGTGGAATCATATAGTCAAGCAGAAAGGTATTTATTCAAGGGACCTAGAGGGAAGTTTCTACACTTTTTAAAGATGAAGATTAAGATGCTATTGCATGAGAAGAATATATTGAATATACAATAATCAATTGGATTTTAAAGTTGATGTTCAAGAATTCAAATAGCGATAGTGATGCAGAGGCTGGACACATGTGTAGTGAGAGATCATTCAGAAAGGTCCTTCTTGAGAACCTGTTTAAGAAGATTCACGGGCCATTGGCACAAGATGAAGATTTCTACAGTGGAGAAGAAGAAGGGAGATCAGACAAA
>JZKD02S2187902.1:168357-187211 GCA_000966675.3 Picea glauca
AGTTAATTAGGTAATCAAAACTCTTGTAAGGACCAAGCGAAGTCCACATGCAACAAGGTGACATCTAATTCACTAAAAATTGGCACACTTTCACTCACACACAAAAGTCACTTATAACCCACATAGCTTCTTCTTGAAATGTGGAGGTCTAAGTAAGTTTCCTCCAAAGGGATTCTGAAAATACCCCATCTTTTATTGACGGGACTATCCACTCCCATTTTTAATCAACGAGGTTGGTTTGCACCCCCAACCTCCCAAAACAACTACATCTAAAATATTTCTAAAAAACTCACTAAGTTTTCCTCCACAGGAGGTGCCAAAAGAAATTTTTTAGTCTAGGTAGGATTTCAGGGATAGGCATCCAAATAACTCCCCATTATCTGGTTCTCACATTGTCAAAACATAGAGGTTGTCAAATAGGGAACTGAAAATTCTCCAAGTCAAGTGTTCCAATCACCATAAGGCAGGGAGATACCCGTGAATGGTTGAAGGCCGAGGTTCGGTTGTTTTGTGCATCCCCCCTTGAGGCACCCACCTCTTGGATGGGATCCAGCCCGTGACCCATTTATTAGGCCGAAAATCTAAATGTCGCACTTTGATCGAGGTACCTAGTGACCAAATTTAGGACATCTACCCAGGTGGAAATTGTGGGCTGTAATTGCACCTTGATTGAATTTTGTGTGGCTATTGGGAAATATCACTATCTCTTTCGGGATATGCCCCCTTTACCCCTCATTATAACCAAGTATTTCATCCTTCACTAGTTTCTCTTCCGGTGACTTCAGACCCCACGGTTGAGTACTATTGGAAGGTCTAGTGCTATTTGAGAGGAAGGACGTTACATCTTCTAGGACATGAGCATTTGCTTTCTTTTGATTCCCCCACGCGGAAAAAACCCACTTACCCACATATATGCTTCTTTCTCATTTTATGTATGATGCACATATGATTACAGTTTGATTTGGATATATATATTGTGTAAACATTTAGCGCAAAGGCTCTTGTTTCTATATTACTCTCACCACTTTTTTCACACATACACACAGCTAGTCTGACATCACAGGGGAACCACAGAACCCCCGTCGTTCACGATGCTTGCTCAACCTCCCTCCTATCTTAGGGGGAGTATCTGGTCGTGTCCGCTTCTCGACACCTCCTTCACACACTCCTGTGAGTGCTACTATCTTAGGATTAGATTTGCTTGGTTCTACATTACTTGGGTCAACTTCCCAAAGTCATCCATTCACTCGCTCTCCTTTACATGGAAGCAGGGGACCCACTTCCTCTCAAGGAGGGAGAACCAACCCACCTAGCCCCCCTCAAGGTTCAGGTTCACAACACACTATGGCCGGAGCTAACCCTCCCCCCCCACTGTAGATGCCATATTTGGCCTCTCTCAACATATCGGATCTCACCAAACTCACCAATGATCCTATATTGCATGATCCCACATGGCCTGCAATGCCAACCAAACTACCTTCAGACATACCAAAGTTTGAAGGAAAGGCAGGCGATGACCATGCCAACCATGTCATGACCTTTCACCTATGGTGCTCCTCCAATAGCATTATGGATGATTCCATCAGACTATGATTATTTCAACACACACTCACTGGCCCATCGGCTAAATGGTATGTCGAAGAAAAATCGGGGTCCCACGCAACCTTTGAGTCATTGGCCAAAGCATTCTTGACCTTCTTCCAATTACCCATCTGCCACAACAATGGTATTGAACTACTATCTAACTTCAAACAAACCTCAACCACACACATCGCTGACCACATTCACGAGTGGCATAGGCGACGTAGTTTGTGCAAAGCAGAAACCACCAAGAAACAATGTCTCGACTGGTTTCTTAGATCCCTTGTCTCTCTTCTCGGTAAGGATGTAGCTTCCACCTTCCCCCAATCTGAAGAGGAATCCATCAGCAAGGCCCAACAGTATGACCTCATCTATGCATAGTCAGGATACTTATACACGGTACTTCCTAATCTTCCAAAACCTGTGCCATTTGGCCAAGACAAACCTGGGATGTCTCACTCAACAGACAGACTAATAGGTGCCACCACACACCATGGTCCACAAACCAAACCACCACCGATGTATGGAACACCTCAATACCCGTCGGCATATGGGGGCACTCCTTATTACCCCCCACCCCCTTATCAACAACCATACCCTGTTGCTATACCTCCACCCATCAATGGACCACCACCGACACCTCCCATACATCCACCTATTCCCACAAATAGGGGTACTCCCTCAACATCATCTTATAGTACTAGTGAAGAACCTACGCCTTCATATGTACCTTATGGATCGGTACCACCACAAAATCCATACTTCCCATTTCCTGGTCCTCCACAACCCATGGCTCCCCCACATCCTCATGCGGGGGTAAATTTTGTTCAACCCTCTGCTGCTCAACAATACCAAAGTTTTGAACAGTTGAATACAACCAACCCAACTCATCCATCGAACAATGCCAAGAAGAAAGGATGGAACATGAATAACAACAACCTAGGTCAAGGCGGGAATCAACCCCCACAACACCAACCAACTGGGGGAAACCATAACCAAGGGAACCAAAACCCCCAAGGGGGCAATAATAACAAATGCCAAAGGAAAAATAATGTTAAAACCATCTTCCCTTGTGCCCTTTGTGGTGAGTTCGGTCATTACACTCACCATTGCCCCCAGATCGTTGATTTCAAAAGATTGAAAGACTCCGGTAGTCTTCCTCATTCTCCTGCACAACCTGCTCCTCAGCAGGCACCACAACAATACGTGCAACAACCCCCTCTCGTCGTGTTGCAAAATCCTATTCCACATCAAGGTGTGATAAACACCCAACAAGACACACAACATCTCCCACCTCAAGGGGGACAATACCTCAACCCCAACAATCCAGCAGATCGTACGATTCTCCTCACCAATGAGGAAGAAATCCTTCTGCAAATGCGTAGTCGTTAGTATCATACACCCACTAAGTCTCCTTCCATCCCTCCAGAAACAAACCCTCCACCGTCGGGACCCCCATTGGTGATCCCTCGCCCTTCCATCGAAACACCACTTCGCATCCCTCGCATCCCATTACGCAGGAATGTCCACAACCCACAGGCTAGGGAAACTCATAACTATAGTTTGGTAGATGACTTAGCACAATCCCTGACTGCCATGTCAATCTTGGAAGTCCTCCAGACTTGTCCTACTCAATGAAAATCACTACTTTCTGCCTTGGGGGCAGTTGACCCTGCAGATACCCGACTCATAACCTTTGATCTTGATAGCGGAGAACCTCGTTTTCCCGCCTTGATCGCTTTTCAAATACCAGTAAAAATACAGAACATCACAGTTCATCGATGTATCATCGATGAAGGTTCATCTACGTGCATCATGTCATCTCCTGAAGGGCTCTTCCAAAATGTCCCCGTTGAACTCGGGGGAAAGACTATTCTCATCGATATCGAAGTTATCGACGCCCCGCTCGATTATAATATCCTGTTCGGTTGTAGCTACATGTACGCTATGAAGGCAGTGGCATCTTCCATCTTTTGGACAATGATGTTCCCCCACAATGGGAAGATCATGACCATTGACCAAGTCTCACATTATGAGCCTAACCCATCTGCCAACCTTGATAACATTCTTGCTCTCATCCACACAAACCAAGACGCATATCCACTCATCGAGATGGGTGCTGGGATTTTTAAAGATCCATCCTTGTTAGGGATGTACCATGGAGCACCACCACTCCTTCATCCCGCTAATCAAGTATGCATCATCTCATCTAACGGAACTCACACAGAGGATACCCCTCCTCCTACAGAGGCTTCTGTCATATCTGACGTCCCAGTCATCACAGAAACCCCTCCTCAAAAGCCCCCTGGATACTCGTCGACCCCACCGGTCCACGATTCCACCTCTCCCCAAGGACATAGTCCAGTTTGGGAGACAGTTCCCCAACCCCTCACTCAAATTCCCTTCTTTTACCCTCCACCTAGTATAGAATCTTTTCAGGTAGCCACAACACTCACACTACCTAATATGGTGTTAGAAATCCCAGTGTGGTACTTACACCCACCTGAGATGGTCCCTCGACCATCCCTTCCCCCACAGGAAGGAATCCCCATGACGATTCCCATCCTTACCCCCACCACTCCCCCACTCACTAATCCCTCTGTTACAGCTGGGGGCAGGAGAAAGAAGAAGGATCCCACCGCTCCACTTCCTCCACGCATCCCACCACCTTGCGCACTATGTGATAAAGAGGGCCACCAAACCAACAACTGTCCATCACTACCTGAATTACGGAATTTGATCTCCCCCAATCAAACTCCCACAACACCCGCCACTACTGCTAGTCCCACCACTACCACCCACCCTTCCAGTAGTAAAGAGTTGAGGACCAAATACGCTTGTGCTATCTGTTCAGAGTATGGCCATTACACCCATCATTTCCCAACACTGCCACGCTTTCGGCAGACATTAGCCGCTATACACCATAACTTCCAGAACAACCCCATCCCTGCTACATCCTCATCAAAAAATATCACTGACATCCGCTATGTTACCACTTCAGTCAATGAACGTATGCGACGCCCTTGCTCTCTCTACGATTCATTAGCTCATTTTACATACCAGTGTCCTATGATCCTTGAATACAGGCAATGTCAATTGGCCCTGCTTCACCGACCCGCAGAGGCGATAATTGACATTACCTCGTCACTAGAGGATCTTCATGTCATTTCTTCTGAGCCCGAGGCACTCCCAACGCCTCCATGGTTCTTCGATGACGTATCTGAGGATTTACCCCGCCCCCCCCCCCCAACTCTCCTACTCATCTCCCTACGGACACTCTCCACCCAACCACCACAGGTACCCCTTAGTACTTCAATATATGGTTTATGTCGAGTGAACCCTCCCCATCTCCTAGCATTGTTCCCCCTGCTTCTTCATCAGGGGGCAACCACAATGTCACCGAGATCATTCCTCACGACCCCTTGTATTCTCGTTGGTTCCAATGCGATGAGGAAATACTAGAAGAGCTAAACCACCCAGAATCTCCCTAGGATGTGCTACATCACCGCACACTCTTCTCTCCACAAGAATCCCCCATGCCTCCTAACCAAAACCCCATTTACGTGATTGAAACCAAATATTTTATCCCATCAGGGCCTATCGATTGGTTCAACAATCCCATTCCTGCCCCTGATGCTTTTGAAGAAGGTAATATGGCCAACATTTCCCCCACCAACAAAATCGACATTTCCATTAAAAATGGCATCGTCAAAGAAGTCATCATTGGAGTTGCTTGCACTCCTCAGGAAATCGACGCATATAAATCCCTCTTCCAGGAGTATAGGGATATTTTCTCCTGGTCATACATGAAAATGCCTGGCCTCGATCCCTCTATTGTCAAACATCGCATCGACACCTGGCCTGACATCACACCAGTTTTCCAAAAACAGCGACCGCTACACCCATCCAAAGCCACGGCTATCAAAGCCAAAATTGACAAATTACGCGCTACCGGGTTTATTTACCCCATCACTTATACCTCATGGGTTTCCAACCCTATACCCGTTGACAAAAAGTAGGGCACTATCTGCATTTGCACAAAATTTCACGATCTTAATAACACATGTCCCAAAGACAACTTCCCAACGCCTTTCATCGATCAAATTATCGACGACTTCGTCGGCCACGAGGATCTCTCCTTTATGGACGGATTCTCTGGCTATAACCAAATTCAAATCCACCCAGTTGATCAGTATAAAACCGCCTTCACTACCCCATAGGGTAATTTTTCATATCGTGTCATGCCTTTCAGCTTAAAGAATGTTAGTGCAACTTTTCAACGGGCGATGACATACATCTTTCGCGATCTGGATAATATAATTCTCGCCTACTTGGACGACCTCACAGCTCGATCCAAGAAATACACCCAGCATCTTGATGATTTACAAATCATCTTTCAATGGTGTCGTCAGTACAACATCTGCTTGAATCCTCTCAAGTGTGTATTTTGTGTCACCGCAGGGCGCCTCCTCAGTTTTATTGTTTACCAAAGCGGTATTATCGTAGACCCCCTCAAAGTCTAAGCTATCACCGAAATTCCACCTCCCCGGAATTTATGGAAACTTCAGAGTCTTCAGGGAAAAGCTAACTTTCTTAGACGCTTTCTCCCGGATTACACCATACACGCACACGGTTTCCTTCGCTTACTACGTCACGACATCCCATTTCACTGGAACGACCACGCCCAACAGTCATTTGACGATCTTAAAGCAGCGCTTTCAAATGACCTTTAATTAGTGCACCTGACTATAATCACAACTATATCCTCTACGTATCATCATCAGTTGTATCAGTAGCCGGAGTCCTCGTCCAGCTCGGAGATGACAATCATGAACATGTCATTTATTACATTAGTAAAAACCTCTCAGGCCCACCCTTGAAGTATAAAAACGAAGAAAAATTTGCTCTTGCAGTTGTCCTCGCAGTCCAAAAACTGCGCCATTACATTCTGCTTCACACCACAATAGTCGTCGCAGATTCTAACCCTATGCAGTACTTGCTCAACCATCAGCAAGTTAATGAAAAATTCGCTCGATGGATGGTTATCCTTCAGGAGTATGACCTCGATTTCTCAACACCTGAGAGTAAGAAGGCCCTCGTTCTCGCCGAACTTGTCGCGACCCTCCCCTATGACACCGCCAGTGCCCCCGTCAATACAGACTTTCCCGACGAACATCTCTTTTACATTACTTCGTATGATCCTTGGTACGAAGACCTTCTCATCTACCTCCAAACTCAAAAGTTTGGTAACCACCTTTCACGGGATGATCATCGTCGTATTCGCCATCAGGCCCCCCACTACCTTCTCATCGGAGACATCCTATATCAGCGGGGCGTCGACACCATTCTTCATCGATGCCTGACTATTGATGAGGCCGATAGAGTCTTAAATGACTGCCATAGTGGTGCATGTGGGGGCCATCTTTCGGGTATATCCACTACTCAAAATATTATCTGAGCCGGTTACTTTTGGCCTACTTTGTTTCATGATTGCATTCATGCCGTGAAACGATGTGAGCAATGTCAGCTCTATGACAACAAAGCCCGGGCTCCCCCCGCTCTTCTCCACCCTGTCATTATTGCCGACCCTTTTTGTAAATGGGGCATCGACTTCATGACTTGTAATCCCCCCTCCAGCAATGGTCACAAATACATCATTGTCGTCGTTGATTACTTCACCAAATGGGCTGAAGCTATGCCCACTTTCAATAAGACCACTTACACTGCAACGCGTTTTTTCTTTAACCACGTCATATCCCATTTTGGAGTACCCCTCCAACTTGTTTCCGACCATGGGAAACACTTTGAGAATGAGATCTTCGTCGAACTCTCATCTCGGTTAGGCTTCTCTCACGAGTTTGCCTCACCATATTACCCTCAGTCAAACAGACAGGTCGAGGCAGTTAACAAAGTCCTCAAGACCATGCTACAGCACACAGTTAATAAACATAAAACCAATTGGCATCATATGTTATTTTCTGCACTATGGGCTTATCGAATGGCTGTGAAAACCACTACCGGTTTCACACCGTTCCATTTAGTCCATGGGGTCGAGGCAACTCTTCCCATCGAGTGAGAAAATCCCAGCTTACGCACCGCAATTGAGCTATTACCTGACACTGCTCCAATGGAACAGTGCTTGCTAAACTTGGAGTCTCTGGATGTAGATCGTCAATCTTCCTTACAGAACAACGAGGCAGCTAAAAATTGATCCAAGGCTACCTTTGATCGCCATGTCAACCTTCGATCGTTCCACGAAGGCGACCTCGTCTTGGCTTATGATATCGCTCATGATACCTTTGGCCACGACAAATTAAAATCACTTTGGCATGGCCCTTACATTATCCAACATTGTCTCACCAAAGACGCATACATCCTGGCCTCCCCCGAAGGCCTCTCTCTCAAGGAACCCATCAACGGGTTGTATCTCAAGAAATTTTATGCTTAAAAGTAGTCATTCTACTTTAAGTTATTTCTTTTTCTAGTGTTTTTAATCTTTTTTCTCCTCCCCTCACGTCTAAACTCTCCTTTGTGCTATTGAAAGATGCTTCCTCCACCATCCTACCACATTGGTTACGCTGACGGTGCCAAGCGTTGGACACAAAATCTCGCTTCGGCTGCTTGGGCTCTCTACACCCCCTCACATGAAATGCTCCATTCAAGCGGCATATGTTTGGGGTCAGCAACCAAAAACCAAGACGAATACACTGCTCTCATTGGCCTCCTGGCCAACGCCCAGCATCATCATATTCGTCACCTTAGTGTCTTCCTCGACTCTCAACTAGTCGTTCTCCAGCTCAACAATGTGTACCGCGTATGCGATCCGTGCCTCTTTCGCAAATACCTGCAGGTTAGGATGTTATCTCAACATTTTGATTCCATTACATTTACACATATTCCAAGACAATTGAATCAAATAACATATCACATAGCTAACCTGGTGTTAGATTGGCATATATCACATCAAGCTACACATACATAAACATATCACAAAACCTGTCACAACATATATATAGAATGGACGTAATCAACTCATCAGCAAAAAACATGTAGACAACATATGGATCTCAAAATATGTATACTCATGTATATATAAAAGCCTATCAGGCCATCTGAATGTTTACATACAAAAATACATGTATCTGTAGGTCAATGCAGCACCTTGGTACAAAAATGGGCTCACCAGCCTATATACAACAAAAAAAGATATACATCAGACACCACTCATGGTGCCTCTATCGTGCCACCACCTGCTCCTCCCTCAGGCGATGGCGGCCCACCACCACCTGCCGCAGGCGGTGGTGGTCCACCCCCTACAGGACCCTCCTGCCCCAGCGGTAGGCATCCACTCGTCATAGCAGCAACCACTACTTCTCGTTGCACTATGGCCCGCCATGGTGGTGGTACCCCCACACACTACTCTAGGAAACTCTCATCCTTGATGCATGACCACATGCCCTCAAGCACATCCTGTAAAACCGTCTCCAGACGACGGTGTATATCATCAAAATCCACTCTGGCCATCGCCAGAGGAGCGTGTGATGGTCCCACACCAGGGTCATCAAACCAGTGCCTCCTCACTTCCCTCTTTGGCTCAGCTGGTCACCTCATGGAATCCTCCCACCGACGTCTCTCTCCCCGCGGAAATATCTCTGCCTCTCGACGAGTCGACGCTCTCTGCAACTCTACCTCGCGCCTGCGAGGTGCCACATCTGCACATACAAACAAACAACAGATAGTATCAGCATCTATATCATAAACATATGGACGACTATCTCAAAAAATATGCAAACATACATATCTACATCATCAATCAACATACCTCGATGATCAAAAACCTCCCCAGGAGGTAGCACCATATATGGATCATCCCGAAAGTCCACCCCGGCATAGGGGTACCGCAAAATCACCTACGGCATCTACCGCCATACCTGCACTACCTCTGCCGAAAATAAGTGGCCCCCTTCGCCACCACAATGGTGAAGCAATACAGTCGACCACCGCCTCAACCACGACTCTCGCGTCCCAGGCACACTCAATAGAATCCTCGGGCGAAACATCGGCACCTTCTCTAGAAACCAAGCCACTATGATGGACCTGAAAGTGAACTCCCCTGCACTAGTAGACCGACAGTGGTCCAACTGCACCACCATCCTTGCATGCAGTGTCAGCTCCCAAGCGAAACGCTCTCCAGCCAACACTCTCTCCAGAACCAGAAGCTGGCCACCACTAATCCGATGGGTTGCCAATGACCCATATACCCGCACAATCATCGCTGCTATACAGCGATGCGCCAGGGAATCTATCATCGATATACTCACCACCGTCCCGGACATAAAGTTCTGACCTGAACAATATCTCCAGCCAATATCGGCGAGCAAAGTACTCCTAGGCAGCATCGGCTCTGCCGGTAGGGGCGTTCCCTGAAAGAGGAGCCCAGTCAAGAAATATACATCCTCCACCGCAGTGAAGGGGATCTGCTCTCCTCACACGAGGAAGCAGTGCAGCTCCGGACTCCACATATGGATCAGGAACTGTAACAGATACTCCTGTGCCCGTATCAACAGGCACTCAAAGAACTTTAGCAACCCACAGGTTGCCAAAGTCGCATGCACATCGGGCTCCTCAATGGCCACAGCGTCTCGCAAATGAGCCCAGTCTCGCTCTCGCCACCCCACTGGCATCGTCACCACCATCCACCTTCAGAAAACACAGATCCCTATATCAGCTCAAGCAACCATCCACAACATCAACAAGAATCGTTTTTATACACCCCAACCTTGCCTCCTAGGCACGGTTTTGTTACCATAGGCGCGCACACATGCACGCCTGTTCGCTACACAGGTGTGCACGCATGCACACTTGTTCACTACACAAGTGTGCATCAGTGGGCACCTATTTGTTTCACAGGCGCGCCCCTATGCGCGCCTGTTCACCATACAGGCGCATGGAGGTACTCGCCTGTTCAACCCACAGATGCGCACTAGTGCACGCCTGTTCAACTCACAGGCGCGCCCTTCGAGCACGCCTTAAACTCTCTCTACCGCACCCCCATGCACATATATCCAGTGTACAGGCACGCACGTATGCGTGCCTATCACCGGATCGCCCGTGCATGTGGGGCCCATACCCCCTAAATACCTCTGTACGACCCTCCATACAACCCCTGCCCAAAAATTGAAAACCTATTTCTATGCAGGATGATCAGACCACTAACCTGATACTCATAGATCCTCAATCGGATGCCTCGTCCTCCCCGAATCTCCTAATCTCCTCTGAAAACTGCTCGTCCAGTCACTATTGCAGCTGGTATAAATGAGGTGGCAATGTGGGCCCTACAACTATATATAGGCCTTTTTCCAAACTTCCACTCACCATTCCAAAAGCCCACGGTGTCCATTTTTCAATCAATCTTCAGCCACGGGATCAACATCCCGTCACCTACATCACAACAGTACCTGGGCCACTTTTCATCCTGTGCCCCTGTGGCACCTTTTTTTCATACCATGGTCAGGTACGCATGCACATAGTCACATTTATCAAATACATGCTCATATCCTTGATTCTTTTCAGATATTGTTCACTTTGGGTATTTGGTTTTCATGTGTGCAGGTACTTGATCGTCATACATCGACACAACCCCTTCAGTTATATACTCATCACTGGCACGTAGTCTTTCCCACTGTATCACATTTACATTTCCATTCATACCCTCTGATATTGGCCTCTAGGATCCCCATTCCCAGCTCTGTAGTACCCACGCCTCCATTTGCATCTTCGGTACTGTTACCCAGTAGCATTCTTACCCACATGAGTTGTCCCATTCATAGCACCTTTTGCCACTTTTTGACACTCATGCTGTTTTTCCTTACCCTTTATGGATGGGAGTCCCGATAGTCTTTCATCATGTCGTGAATCAGCCACATACTCCTTCTCCTCATTTTGCTAGCTTTCCCACACGGACTCCCAGATTATCTCTTTACGGTTCTATTTTTTACCTGCACCTCCGCAGTATCATGAACCCTCCATTTCGTCCATAATCAGTTTACCCATCTGCGAACCTACCTTCATTTCACCTACCTCATACAGAAACTCACCAATGGGGCCCCTCCCCTTCATCAGTTTTCCAAACACATTATGCCCTACATGGGCCACCCATATCACACTGGGGCACCCGTTTATGTATTTGTACATTTCTCCTCAATTATTCGTTATTTATTGTACAAACACCTTTATTTCTAGTCATTACATTATTTTTTTTGTCGTCACCTTTGGTGACCTTCTTCCCTCCTTTTGGCCAAATGCAACCCATGTCACCCTTGGTTGGAGTATTACTTATCACCTACCCTTGCCAGCATCATCCATATCTTCAGAGTACCCCACAGGTCACTTACCTCTACCCTCTAAATTTGTTCACCTTGTCCCGCCTCTGGCACAACTTATCACCGGTCTTGTCGTCCCCCTGACACTCGACCTCGTTACACGGTTGCAACCACTTTTTATCTCATACATCCTCCAACCAAGGGCAGTCTTGAGACTTCCCACTTCTTGACTTCGTCCATGTACCTCTGCCACTTCTCACCTCAATAGATTTCACAAAGCCCTTTGCTTCTGGGAGTCACGTTCCCCTTTTGTCGACATCAACACCATTTTCCAGAAGGGCAACAGTATCTTGATTCTCATTCTCCACTCAATGAGAGATCTCAGATGAAACAGGGTGAAACACCATTGCTCCCTGCTGTCATTGACCCCCGTAACATTCGATGCCAAAACTTTCTCGTGTTACAGTGGGTCTTACTTTGCGACTATTGCCGTTATTTCTATCATTTGCCGAAGACCTTTGAACTTGGCTAGGCTATCAATGCCCACATAATCGTTGTTACTTATTACCGTGATCAATGCCTACTATTCAGAGCATGTTCATTTGCAGAATTGTCTTCTGCCTCTATCACGACCGCCCCCGAGGGCACTTTAGTTGTCTACACCAACCCTTCAGTCATCTTTTTTCAGAGTTACATGACACGAGCATGGGGCATGCCCACCTCGTTTGTACATAGTTTTTTATTTTACACAACTCGTAGAAGGTCGGGTCCTACCGATTCCTTTTTCCTCCAACGGATCGCTCTGAACGATCCCACTAGTGCTCTATCTTACAACAACATTCTCAGTAGAAGAAACATTGATGGATTTCAGCTATACGTATGCTCCTAACCTCATCCATCAGGGGGCATCTGTTATCACTAAAATTTCATCCGCACATGGTTACAAGAACTCAACATCGTCAAACAGTGATGAAGTCATTCATGGACCTGAATTAATACCACAACATTCAAAAAAGGTCAAAACTATACAAAGTAGTGAAAAATTGAAGAGTGCTTTGCAGACACTGGGCGCGCGCGCACATGTGCGGAACAAGAACGTAGAAATTGTGCATGTGTGCACGATGCACGACTGTTAGCGCAAAAAGTCGCACACCTACTAAATGGTGCATTTATGAAAGTGGTCGGCCTCCCAACCACTTATGGTTCAGCTCCCAAGCCGATTTGACCATCAAATCTGGGCTGGATCCGACTGGTGGGCTGGTCAAAGACCTAATAATGCCCTAAATGGCTTCTTTTCACACTACAAAGCAGTTACACAATAACCCAATACAATGCTATAAAAATCCATGAATGCACCTCATTTTCTCAAGAAATTCAAAGTAATGTTATGCTACCTATATTGTTTTAAGGAATCCATCCGTGGCAAGAGCACTTTGGCACCATTACATTGGACAATCCATCTCACCATTGAGTGGATTTGTAAGGAGTTCTTTCATCACCATTTTTCATTTTCTTTGTTGTAAGAAGAGCCAACTAGTGAGGGTCCAAGAGCCTTCCCTTGGAGGAATAAGGGACTCATAGTCCCCTTTCTTCTTGGTTCTTTGTTTTTATCAATAGATCAGCCTCAAACATTGGTGACATGGGTCTTTTTGTTCTTTCCATTTCTATGTTCCTATGCTCATGATTTTAATTTTTATTGCATCTATTAGTTTAATTCTTAATCTTAGTTTTTGTTTTTTCTTTCTCTAACTCTTTTCTCTACAGCTGTCCTTCTTAGCAGACCCAACTGAGCTTGCAAGCACCTCTTATTTTCTCACTAAGGTGACGAAAGAAGCGCAATAGTCGTCTTGACTATGAAAATATATTTGATTTCGTGATGTATGCTGAGGTCCGACTGCAAAGTTTCCAAGAAAGCCTTGGCTATTATGCTGTCGTATATCCCTGAGAACTTAGAACTGTATTTGGCCACTGTAGCTATCTTCTGCTTGTAGTTAGTAAGGGTCATCAACTTGTCATTTAACACCATTAAACCAGGAAGACCTTTCTTTTGTATGGCATAGATCTTGTTGAAGAACCTCTAAACTCTGATGTCATGTTCTGGACTTTCTCTTCTAGCTGCAACATTAATCCTCTTTTGGTTAGCACCCTCTTGACTTCGAGGATAGTATCTGTCCTATATTCAATCTCCAGGTCTTCCAATTCTTCCTTGGTATTCGAATTCAGAAACCTAATGATTTTGTTTGCTTCAGTGGGCATTTCCCCCAGCTCTCATTTTATCTCATCGATAGCCTATTTGCTTCTCAACACCAGTTCATTTTGCTCGAACATGATTTGCACCATAGGCCAGAATTCATTTATGGATTTGGAGATATCCATCCAAATGTTCTCCTTAGTTTATGCTAGCATTTTACCCCCCATTGTTTGCTTTTGCAACTGCTGTATTTCCTGCTTGATCTTTTCCGAGGTTTTCCTTTCAATTTTGAAGCTTGTCTGGTAGGAGACCTTGAGCTCCTAGAGATTCTCAACCTCTTTCTTCAGTCTATTGATTTTTGTTCCTTGCAAGGTCATCTCCTCCATTGATTTTTCTAGCTTCACAAATTTTTCTAGAGCTATCCGTGGGGTGGATGATGAAAGTTCTATTGTGGTGGTTGTTGGTACAGTTGTTGTGCTAAATCCTACAAGGGGAACTACACTTAGTGGGATGAATTTCATTGGTGTTTCTTGTTCTTTCTCATTTACCAACCTCTCTAGCTCTACTTCCATTTCCTTTATCTGTGCATTTTGTTTCATGATCAATTTTAGCATTTCCTCCTTTTCACCTTCTGTCTCATCCATCTCTTTGGCCTGTGAGTCTTATGTAGGTGGAAGTTTTAGTTGCTTCCTCAAAGATGTTATGTCAGCATTCTTTTTCTTGAGCATCTCCTCAGCTTCTTTCACATTTGAGGGGTCATACCCAATCTTGAGCACCAATTATTCTAAAGAATTAATTCGGTTTTCCTTTGCAAAAGATGATATATTTTCCAACTTTAATTGAGTCTGAACATTTTTCAGAGAAACCTGTAATTTAGCAGCAGAAGTAGAAGCATTGGCTAATGTTGAGAAACTCATTTCTCCAGTATGCCTATGTAGATCCATCTGATCAGCTGGATGTACATCTATGGTGTTAAATTCCATTGTAGACCTCTTGTAATCAATGATTTCTTCTGTATGGGGTACTTGTGCCTACAAGAATGCCAAGTGCATTCTCCCTTTCTCTGTATCAAAATATGATAACAATTTATGTTGTGTTGTGGACATTTTCTTCCAAAACTAAGCATACTTGTTGTTGGTTAGCATCTGATTCTTCTTTTGATCATATCATATTTCTCGAAAATACTCATCTTTTCACCCCCTTGATTTGATTGGTTGATTAGTGAGGTGTCATTCTGCTTCTTGGATGAAAAGGTAGACAATATCTGCTAGTTTCTTGAGACCATAGGTGAATGATCTCCTTTTATGACTGTAGTGGACTGGGTTTCCTTTTCACCAGTTGTGTCAGTTGCATGACTAGCTTTTGGCCTTTTGGTGTATACCTGGAAATCCTTAGCTGATATTTCTGTGGATGAAGGGGAAGTATCCTTTATGGTTCTTTTCTCCTTTGGTACCCGTGGTGTGGTTGTTTGTGAGATAATGACTAAAGGAGATTGTTGTTCTACTTCTTCCATGGTATTCACCTCCCACTCTATTTGATTCATGTACTTCTCTATCTCAGGCTTGGGTGCATGAACATACATGGCATTTTTATTCTTCACTCTGATCTCTGTGATGATCCCACGCAGATCATAGTGCCACAGGAAACTTGTGTTGAACTTCATCTCTTTCAATAGATTGTCTTCCTCTTCCCCGATAGCTCGATTTTTGCAAACAAAGGATCCTATCTTCCCCTTGATTCTCAGTTGTTGTTTCTTCTTCAGAGATACAAAATGTATATCATCTGAATTGATCATTTGTCTAATATACTCAAGGGAAAATATCCAAATAGCAAAGTATTTGGGCAATTTGTATGGAGCTAACTCACACCCATATATCCTAATTTATGTGTGATTTTGATACAAAAACCAGACTCTAGTCTTGGCTAGATCCGAAAGGTGTAGAACTCTTTGGATCTCCTCATTTATCCTCAGCTCTGGTATACCACTGAGCATACTTACCACTGGGTGATACAATATCTCAATAAATAGCTTGAAACTAAACTCCATGGAGATTCTTTTGAGTAGCGAAGTCCAAGAGGTGATGGGTTGTGGTTTGCCTTCCTGGTCCATTCACTGCATGGTGAACATGAACCTCTATTCTTGAAAGAACATGAACATGTAAGTTAGTATTGAAGAATACCGGAACATGCCCTCCGTGGGAAATCTGAAAAGATGGTCATGTATGTTCTTGGCTAGGAAACTACTGTAGTCGAATTGGGTGATGGATTTTTCTTCAACGGAAAAAATGGACAGGTAACCCAAAATGGGCTCGTCCACACATTTATCTGAGAAATAGCCTAGAAGACAACATATCGATGAAATAATATGGTTTCCTTTTTCTTTAAACATGGAGGAATGGTAACGGGGATTTTTCTTGGGGAGTTGAGTATCTTGTGGGAGGAAAAGCTCAAAAATTTGTGCTCTCTGGGGAAAATATAGGTTCTAGTACAATTCTATTAAGACTTCAATGGTGAGGGGAGAGTGGGATTCGTTTCTAGATATCTGCATCATTTGATCAATCACCTCGGGCGTGATAGAGAAAAGAGTTACTTCAAACGATGAAACTATGGCTCTCTGGTCGGGGAGGTAATGAGCCTAACTTTTGAGGGAAAACTCGGGAAAATGGTGGATTTGGGGAAAAATATATAGGGGAATATTGGACTCCCAGAGCCCGATCTCATCACTTTGATCTATGAATGTGTCCTTAAACCATGACTGCAATTCGGTGAAATTGAATTCACACCTGGTCTCTGAGATCAGATAATCCTTTTCAGCTAATGGGATCTGATCGAGATCAAAAAGAGGTGGGAGGAATGGGTTTTCCTCGACTTCTAATCGTTTATACTTAGGCGCCATAGATCCAATAAGTACCTGCAATTGAAACAAAACGTTAGTAGGTAGTGGCTATGGCTAGGTTGCTGACTGAAGTAGTGAGGGAAATGAATTTCTGGAGTGCAGAGAGTATGAACAGTGGGAAAATGGCGTAAACATGGCTAATTTTAAGTGAACGGTAATTTGTTGGGCATGAGGGACAGGTCAATAGGCTAACAGATACGTTATCCTGTAATAAATGTCCAATGGATCAACTCAGTTGTAAGGTGGCAGGTGAAGGATGGGCGACGAGTGTGCCAGGATGACATGGAAGGTGATGATTGGAGGATAGGTAAATGGGATAAGACATGCGATAGGTCAAAGGGGTAAGGACCCTCTAGTAGAGTAGTGAGACAGGACATGTAAGATGAGATAGTGGGATGTTACATCATGAGGTGACGGGATAGTGGAGGATGATTTCATAAGGAGGTGGCATTATGACATGCCTGGTATGGAGGTAAGTGGTTTGGAGTAGAGGGGGTCCAATGCAATGGATTGATGACACATTGGGATCGGGTCTACTAGGGAAAACCACCTCATTCTGGACCCCCCCCCCACCGTTAAAGGCAAAAAGGTCGAGGGGGTCTGGAATATCTTGTAGACCATTCATCTGTGCGCTGTCAGGTTGACCATAGATCTATGTACACTTGTTAATCACCATTCCAAACCCCCTTCCCCTCTGTTAAAGGTAGAGCGGTCGGGGGGGGGGAGGTCCGGAATCCACTGTCAGTCATTGATCTATGCATCGTTAGATCAATCATCGATCTAAGCATGTTCTTTCTTCTCTGTGCATGATTTTCATATATGCAGCGAAACTTAGGATTAGTGCTTTTTTGTGGATCTTGCGCTGCTTCCCTTGATTTTTGTCACCATGGGGTTAGGAAAAATGTTTCAGACATCCAAATCATGAATTTTCCTCAAACATCATACATGTTTTATTGAAATAAAACCAACTACTCTATATTCTAGCCTAGTCACCTATCACATTTAGCCCATATTAGACTGTTGGGCTAAGAAATTACTCTACCCTGGGGCTATTTGACCAAGATTAGACAGTTTTATCAAATGTATTCACTAACTAACCTAACTACTTGGCTAAGATTAAACAATTTAGCCAGGCTTATTCACTAGACCTATCAACACAAATTTAAAGAGACTTAGCCATGATTAAACTATATGGCTCAAGTCATTTTTATTGCATGGGGATTTTATCCATTTTCTTTTATGCCCTCTTTTATTCTTTTTCTTTTATTTTCTTTTTCTTTTTGAAAATAATTTGCAGGAATGAAATATTATTTGCAAGACAACATACATCAATAGTGAAAATTTTCCAGTCACCAGATGATCCTATAAATTATAGGGTTATAACAACAATAATCAATTGGATTTTAAAGGTGATGCTCAAGAATTCAGATAGTGAAAACGATGCAGAGGATGGACACACATGTAGTGAGAGATCATTTAGAAAGGTCCCTCTTGCGAACCTGTTTAATAAGAGTCACGGGCCATTGGCACAAGACAAAGATTTCTACAGTGGAGAAGAAGAAGGGAGATCAAACAAAGAGTATTCAAAGTTTGCAATGTTAAGTTTTAAGCTATTATTAGAGTTATTTTCATTTCACTAGATAACAATCGCATAAGATAGGATCACTGAGAAATACATAATCACAAGGGACACATCATTTATCCTAGGAAACCCTCATGGGGGAGAAAACCTAGAAAAACTTCCTTATTATAGATAGCCAATACAATGCCAAGAGATAACTCAAACAAATAAAGAAAATCCTCTCCCAAGAATGCGCCTCTCTCTCTCTCTCTCTCTCTCTCTCTCTCTCTCTCTCTCTCTCTC
>JZKD02S2187902.1:187261-205193 GCA_000966675.3 Picea glauca
CTCTCTCTCTCTTCTCCAACTGCAACTCTGAAACTTGCTTCTCAATGAACAAGTGAGTGTGTGTCTAAGTGAGGCGCTAGCCTCCTTATTTATACAACTCTGGCACGTGTGGACGGAGGTGTCTCTTCACTGGAAGGGATGACTTCTTCTTCTAGGTGGTTATAACCACCTTTAATATATTCTAGGGCCTCTTTAATATATCCTGGGGCTGACTTCTTATTCTTCCTATTACAATTATGTTTTGACCAATCTGCAAAAGGGGATTTGGTCTTTTACAATAGTCGACATGATCAATCCACAATAGGGGATTGATCTAATTAATAATAAAACAATAATAATTAGAATACACTTTACAGTTACATTATTTCAACACTCCCCCTTAACAAGAAGGGTATTCTACGACAACATCAGGTGAGAGAGAGGACAACATCATCAACAACATCAGGTGGGTGAGAGGACAACATCATCAATATCATCTTGGAACACTGATTGGTGTATCTATAAATCATCGGAAGTTTTTCTCATCATCAACACAACACAGAGGCTGGAGCATCATCAACACAACATGGAGATGGAGTAGTATCATCATCCTCATTGACATGAGGCTAAGGTAACATCATCATCATCATCATCTTCAGCAAGGACTCAAGAGCTGAAGTGGCATGATCATCATTATCTTCAGCAAGAGGTTGAAGTGGCATGATCATCATCATCTTTAGCAAGAGGCTGAAGTAGTATGATGATCATCATCTTCAGTAAGAAGCTGAAGTGGCATCATCATCATCAATAAAAACACAAGGCTGATACAACATCAAAAGCAGAAACATCACATCACAAAGGCTGGAAACACGGCACGAGGCTGGAAACACATCATCATAACACAAGGCTAGCACATCGTCACAGCACGAGGTTGGCATGTCATCAACACGAGCCTGGCATCACAACACTTAAGTTGGCAACACATCATCACAGTACAAGGCTGGCACATCATCACAACATGAGGTTGTCTCATCATCACATCATGAGGCTGGCTCATCATCACAACACAAGGCTGGCACACTACAGAACAATTAAGTTGGAATCAAAACACAACAATTAAGTTGGAATCCCAGTACTAGACTGGCTTTACATCACATCCATTAAGTTGGAAGAACAGTACTAGGCTGGCATATCTCATAACAACAATTAAGTTGGAAGCACAGTACTAGACTGGATTTACGTCACAACAATTAAGCTAGAAGCACAGTACTAGGTTGGTGTATCTCAACACAACAATTAAGCTAGAAGTACAGTACTAGATTGGCTTTATGTCACAACAATTAAGCTGGAAGCACAGTACTAGGCTGACATATCTCAACACAACAATTAAGCTAGAAGCATAGTACTAGACTAGATTTATGTCACAACAATTAAGCTGGAAGCACAGTACTAGGTTGGCGTATCTCAACACAACAATTAAGTTGGAAGCACAGTACTAGACTGGATTTTTGTCATAGCAATTAAGCTGGAAGAATAGTACTAGGCTGGCATATCTCAACACAACAATACTCCCCCTTTCGAGGGAGGTCCTTTTGGACTATACCAAGATTATCTCGAAAGTGATCAAACTTTACACGAGATAGAGGCTTGGTCAACACATCAACAACCTGTTCATCTGTGCTAATATATTGGAGATTTATGGCTCCTCTCTGCACCATGTCACGAATGTAATGATATCAGATTTCTATGTGCTTCAACTTTACATGAAATACAGGATTCTCTGTCATCTTTATGCAACTCTGGTTATCACATAGGATCATGGTTGCTTCCATCTCTAGGTCAAATAGACCAGTCAACAACTTACGAAGCCATATAGATTCACAGCGGGCAGAACACGCAACAATGTATTCTTCTTTCGTTGTACTGAGATCAATGTTAGATTGCTTCCTACTCTGCCATGAGATCATGGTTGATCCCAAACTAAAACAACATCCTGAAGTGCTCTTCCTGTCAGAGACACTTCCAACCCAATCCGAATCAGTTTATCCACTCAGTGTGGAATCATTGTCTCCATCATAGCTGAGACCACAATCTAATGTACCCTTAAGGTACCTCATCACATGTTTTGCAACAACTAGGTGAACATGTCTAGGTTCTACCAGAAACTGACTCAAGGTGTTCACGGAAAAAAAATATATCTATTTTGGTGTTCGTCAGTTACATCATCGATCCAATGATCTGTTTATATAGTGTGGCATCAATCAATTCTGACATAATGTCAACTAGTAGATTCAGCTTCGCTTCCATGGGTGTATTCATGGGCTTGCACTCCAACATGTCGAATCTCTTCAGGATTTTGACTGCATACTTCCCTTGGTTAAGGAATATTCTCTCTGGACTATGTCATAACTCAATACCTAAGAAATAATGCATTAGGACAAGGTATTTCATCTCAAATTCTGAAGCGAGCTTATTTTTACATTCGGTGATGAGCTTTTCTTCTCCATATAATAATAAGTCATCCACATACAACAACAACATCACCGACTCATCATTCATAACCTTGAAGTAGAGGTTAGAATCTTCTTTACTCTTGGTAAAGCCCAAGCTTGTCAGAAGTCTATCCTGCCATATCAAGCTCTAGGAGCTTGCTTCAACATGTACAGATCCATCTTCAACTGGAAGACATGAGTATTTCTATCTTCAATCTTTAAATCAATTTTTCTCATTACATTGTACCAATTTGGTACACTTTCTCAACTGCAACTCAGTCTGCACAATCATGTGCTAGCTCTATGTGCTTTCTGCAAGGCACTATCTGTCTCACTGTCTGGGAGTATGTCTTCTACTCTCTCTTCAACTGTTCCTTCTGGAATATGGGACTCTGCACCTACGATTTCTCTGAGGCTGAGAATGACTGCTTCATTCTCACTATGGATACTAAAATCTGAGAGTAACTCCTCTTATTCTATCACGACAACAATTTCATCTGAAACTGAGAGTGGCGCAATAACTAATACTAAGGATAACTCTTCTTCTTTCATGGGGGTAACTCTATCATAGTCATTGTAGTCATGTCTCCATGACCCAAGCACCAACTTCCACTCAATTTTTAAATATGAGGATTTCCCCCCCTACATCGCATATCGTGCATGAATCATGGTTGTTATGGTTGTCTTCATAAGTACTGGAACTATTTATTCAATAAGTGTCTCATCCTTGTCTTCTCCCTTTTGCTGGGAGAATCCTCTGGAAATACATCCAGATTTGTACATCTGCAACACTTTTGATCTATATAGATCAATATTGGAAGTCAATATTGACTTCTCTTTTCACGGAATAATCCATATCCTAGTCTTTATGACTAGCTTCCTTCTTTGTCACTAAAACAAGTGAATCATCATGGATATTTCATATCTCCTAGGAGTCTCTGAAGTTACGATCTAGTATTCTCATGGCATCTGTCTTCCAGTCCTGGAAGTTGTCTCTTCATTTGATCCTTTCTGAGATAAGGATTGCTCTCGATTTATTCTGAGTCTACAAGGACTTCATCAATGAGTTCTCCTTCTCGTTCTAATGTTCGGTCCTCTTTGGAGCCTTCTTCTCCTTTAAATCAATCTTCATATGAGATACCCTGAATCTCAAGAGATAGCTTCTTCTTCATATTCTTTGGTACATGAGTGTATATGGTCATGTACATAGACTACTTCATGTCTCATTTAATACATTTCCATATGCAACCTTCATTATAGCTTCCTCAGGGTTATCACTTGTGATCTAGAACGAGGTCAACAAAACAACAACCAAGAATAATATATTTTTGATCATAGTAGATAAAGCAATAGCACGAACAATCATCACAGTAGCTCCTTTAGAGCTATCACTTGTAACTTGTCTGAAGAAAATATTAAAGGTAAGAGATACAATACGAAATGAGGTCAACACTCTTATAGTGTTGTGATTGAACACTCCTCCATGGCAACCTGGAACTAACACACGAGGTTTCTCCTAGAGGAGGTGTTATTTATATCAGGCAAATGATTACATTAAGCATTTTCCTCTATATGCTCACATGTTACCAAGTATAATACTTTTCAAATAATACTATCTCAACTAGCCTCCTTATTTATACAACTCTGGCATGTGTGGACGGAGGTGTCTCTTCACTGGCAGGTCTGACTTCTTCTTTTGTGTGGTTATAACCACCTTTAATATATTCCAGGGCCTCTTTAATATATTATGGGGTCGACTTCTTATTCTGCCTATTACAATTATGTTTTGACCAATCCGAAAAAGGGGATTTGGTCTTTTACAATAGCTGACATGATCAATCCGCAATAGGGGATTGATCTAATGAATAATACAACAATAATAATTAGAATACACTTTGCAGTTACATTATTTCAACACACAAAGGCAGAGGAAGTAGAAACTGAATAACTTCGATGAGAAGAACCAGAAACTTCAGGAATTGTGCCTACTGTCAAAGTAAGTATTATTACTCCTCCTGTTGTTTTAGCAGCATTAAGTAACCAAAGTAACTAGAGTAATCATAGAACTCATAGCACTGTTACAAGAAGTTTAGTGCATAATCAGTTGAGAAACCAAGGAAGATCTATGGCAGACAAAATGAGGTTACCCATTTTTAGAGGAGATGGATCTGAGGATCCTGACCAACACTGGTTTTTATGCGAAGATGTGTGGAGCATTAAGAAAGTCATCGACGAAGTTGTTAAGAGAGATTAGTTTAGTACTACCTTGATGGATCTCACATTGAGCTGGTACATGAAGTTTGTTTTAGGGTCCGTACAACCTAAACCACTGAATGACATTAAGACTGGGTTGAGTGAAAAGTTCAAGAAGCCCAAGTCGGAGTTGCAGTGCATTACAGAGCTGAAGGAAATCAAGAAAAAGGTAACTGAAACTGTTTGGGAATTTGATCAGAGGTTTAAGACCATGACAGACCATTTAGGTTTTCATATCCCAGATGAATAACATAAGGAATGGTTCATCACTGCCCTCCTGCCACACATTATATTTCCTCTGATGCAACAGAAGGTTGCTTCACAGGCTGAAGCATTAGAGATTTCCATGAAACTAGAAGCATCCCCTGTAGGAGAATCTAGCCCAGGTATGAGTTAGATTTTGAATCAATTAACTAGTTTATCTTTACAGGTTGAAGACATGAAGAAGGACAAAGGAAAATATAAAAGAGAAGACATATGGTGTATCATATGTAAAATAGAGGGCCATGAAAAAGAGCGTTGTCCTTTATTTAATGAATACTTAGCCTCTGTATCCCCTAACCCTTTGAAGCAGGCTACTTTACCATGGTGTGAGGTATGTAGAAATAGACATCGCCCTGGTGAATGTTACTATATGAAGAAATATGTTCAGACACCCACCAATATTTATTGTACATTCTGCAAATCTATGGGGAATGATGAGAAGGACTATAGGGCTTGTGAACTCATGCATGAAATTTCAAGGGATGCATATAGAATTCAAGGATAATTACAATCAAAAGGAAATAATGAGCAGTTCAATTTCCAAGAGGAAACTTCAACCCTTGTGGTGGATTCATAAGAAGAGGACGAGGAGGAGGCATGGATTGTTGGAGTTACTTCACACACACCTAGGATTTATTTTTCCTAAGGTTATTCCTTGTTTATTAGTCATAATTAGTCATTATGAAGTCTCCTATATTTTAGGGGAAAATATTCCACCTAGAGAATATTCTCTTTCAGTTGACACTTCAGTTTGACTAGTTGAGTTTAGTTTAGATGTTGCATTGGGATCATCACCATGATAATTCAACCTTTCCTTGGTATCATCACCAGAGTGGCACATTAGCCTTGATTCCATGAGTTAACTCCTCACTTCTCTTCGTTCAGTCAGTTAATTGAAGACTAGTTGACTAGTTAACTCAACTAGGTGGCAGTTCACTCCCGTAACTGCCTGAGAGACTAGAATAGGTGCAGTTCACTCCTGGAACTATTGGTGTGTGTCCAGATCACTCTAGACCACCACTATGGTTCATTTTTTCACTTCAAGTATAACTCATTTAGTTATACAAAGTATATCATGTGTAAATTATTCATTATTCATAACGGTTAATGAGAATTCTTCTATTCTTTCTCTCCTTCTTATTTCTCCAATTCTCTCTGATAATGTGTGCATTATTGTTTAGATAGATCTATTTTGTGCAGTTTCAACACATTTAAATGGTATCAGAGCCAAATTACTACTAAGCAAAATCTACACCAAATGTTTTTGCAGGTACAAAAGATTGAAGACAACGGAAAGATGGAATTCCAAAAAGAATTCATTCTTACACCTTACAAATATTTTGCATGGAAGGAGAAAATATCCATACATCTCTGATCCAGAGGGTTGTATAGGTTAACCATGAATACAGATACAAAGCCGACATCAGCCATATAAAAATCCAAGTACTTAAATCGCATGGATGAGGCACTCGGAACAATTTGCAGTCTTATTTTTCCCGATCTCCTTTTTCATATATCTTCCTGTAAGACTCCCAATGAAGCCTGGAAAATATTGGAAGGGATATTTGGAAAATAGGAAGAGATGAGGGGACACATGTTGGAGGTGGATCTTCTCACATTGGATCCAAAAATCTTCGACAATATCCAAGATTTCTTTACAAAATTCAAGGATTTACTATCACAACTCAAAGCTTGCGGGGTTGATAAATCGGCGGGGGAGAAACAAATGGTTCTCACCATTCTCTCCAAACTTGGTCATGAATTCTCTATACTTGTATCTACATTCCATACTGTCATATTTTCCTCTGGAGCCACCTGGAAGATGCCTTCTCTTGAGGACTTTATCAAATCCCTGACACAAGAGCAAACCAAGCTCATCAACATGGGCACAGTCAAAGGCCCAAGGGCGCATGCACTCACTGTGTATGATGGAAGCCACAAATATCATAAATCTAAAGATAAAAATAAGTGGAAATCTCATGCACATACGAAGAAGGAAGGGTACACAAAACCCTTCACCGATGCCTTTGGATCCAAAGGAGAAAATGGAAGAAAAAGAGAGAAATGCACATACTGTCACAAAGGATTCCCTTCAGAATCCACATGTATGCAAAAACAAATAGATATTATGTCTACAATACTTCAGAAAAAAAACCTTGGAGATCGCATCCTCGAGGGTGAAAAGAAAAAGAAGCAAGAAGATTTGAATTCCAAGAAAGGCAATTCTAGCCATGCCTTGATTTCCATCAAATCCTCTCTCGATGCTTGGATCGTAGATTTAGGAGCATCACATCACATGGTTTCCTCAGAAGCAGTCTATTATTCATTGGATGCATGCAAAGGTCCTCCTATTCTGATGGGGGACAAATCTTCTTTCGAAGTCACCGACAAAGGAAGGATTGAACTCACCAATGGAAGATTTGAGAACATGCTGCATGTTCCCAAACTTTCTGTCAACCTTATCTCCGTATATCAGATGAAAAATTATGGAACCAAAAATAAATTTGTATTCACACCAAATGCTGTGGACATCTATGACATGAAAACCAACTCCAGGGTTGCTACTGGTGAGGTAAATCATTAGTCTATATTGTATACATTTTCTGAATTCATTGAACCTGATTCTGCTTTACTGCTTACTCATGCCAATGAAAGTAGTAGGATATGGCATGAAAGGTTTGGAAATTTGAATTTTAGATACATGCAACAGCTTAGCGAAACACCCTCAAGAGAAATTCAACAAAGGAAAGTCTCAACGATATTTGACACCTTTAGATTTGTTCCACAGTGACCTCATGGGTCCTTTTCCACATCCATCAATCAGAAAAGCGAGGTTTGTTCTCATTTTTGTTGACGTTTTTTCACATTTTACATGGATCTACTTTCTCAGGGAAAAATATGAGGTCTTTCAACACCTCAAATATTTCAAAGCCCTGGTTGAGACACAGTCTGAAAAGAAGATCAAAGTACTCTGAACTGATAATGGAGGAGAGTATGTAAATCATGAGATCCATAATCTTTGCCATGAGGCAGGGATCCAATTGCAGGACACAGTTCCCTATACTCCATAGCAAAACAGAGTTGTTGAGTGGAAAAACAGATCTCTAAAAGAGATGGCATCTTGCATGTTTCATGCAAAGTCACTACCACAGAGACTATGGGCCGAAGTAGTTAACTGTGAAACATGCATCCAAAACATATCTCCTCATAGATATGTCAAGGATAAGACCCCCTACGAGGCTTGGAGTGGCCTCAAACTGGAAGTGGACCAATTTCGCATTTTTGGTTCACGTGCATGGGCCAAGATTCCCTCTGAAAAGAGGAAGACACTTGATCCACAAAGCACTGAGTGATTTTTTGTTGGATACCCCAACAATGTGAAGGGATATAAACTTATTGATCTTTCCTCAGACCAACTCAACATTGAGCGTAGTGTCCAATTCGAGGAAAGTGTCTCGCATGTACCTCAGCAGTCGCAAGAAGACACCTTCACTCTTCCCCCTGTTCAAGATGATGAGAATTCACATGTCGACTCTTCTTCAAATGAGAGTTATAATTTAGAGGACTCGGACAATTTAGATTCAAAGTCAGTACAGTCAGATGCAGAGTCAGAGCATCCATATGCAGTTGTAGATTCAGTGTAGAGGCTTGTTATCACACAGTTTGTAGCTAGGAGTAAAGGTTATAAGGTAGAAGGCCAAACTAGCGTAACATGAACCTATCCCACCCAATGTCACCACGATGAGTAGTTTCTTTCTCTTTAGGGAGGCTAGGCCCAGGGGAGACGTCCTCAGTGACCTGGGGTTTTGAAAGGGAAAAGGATAAAAGGACAAGGACAAATTCCCCTTTCACAGATCACCGCCAATCAGATAATCCTAGCTAAACAACCAATAATAAAGTAAGTCCCCAATGAAGAACATCTACTTGGAACAAGACAATAGAAAAAATATATATGCAAGCTATATTTCAATGGGTTAGTACTTCATAAGACTATCTGATGAATATATATAAGCAATTTAAAAGTAAATGTTGACGAAGTCAATGTTTACAAAATAGCAATAAAAGTAATGTCACTTCACCAATAAATACTAGAATGATACAACATTCAATATAGCAAATCACTTCTTAACTCAATTAATGCCTTCAACAACCATTCAATTTCTCAAAAGACAAAACGTTGTTGCATCAATGATATAATAGCAAGGAGTGACATCAACATTCAGGGTTAGTAGGGTTAGGTAGATCTAGGGTTAGTGCAGTTAGGGTTTCAATTAAAAGGTATTAAAAGTGTTTATATCAGGTTCTACTTCAACATTTGAGGTCTTAGATTAGTGCCTTTAGGGTTAAATGGAGTCAATAATGAAGGACACAGGAGTTGAAGGAGGACAACTAAGGACTGGAGGGAAGAGCTCTAAAGTGCTGCTATGGAAGGGCCTCAGAGACAAAACCCTAGGGGAGAGAGGCTCACTCTGGTGTTGCTATGGCAATGCCTCATGCTCTCTCCTCCTTCCTTAGATGGAAAAATAGGCTAGCATGAAAGATAAAGTCAAGACAGGAAAGTTAAATGAGGGAGAGTGTTGCTACAGCAAGGCTCTATCATCAAACCCTAGAAGAAAAATGACCCTAAGTGTAGATAACCTAGGCCTAGGACGTTTCCTCCTTCTTGAGCTCTGGAAAGTACGGCTAGCATATGAAGAGGGTAAAAATGAGTGTAGCTAGGTCTAGGCTCAATCCTTTTCAGCATGAAAGAGCGAGTGTTGCTATGGCAAGGCTCTATCTCACTTCAGCAAACAAAATGGCTAGAAATCTTGACAGGGACATGAGATAAGGACCAATTATGTGTGCTCGTCACCTAGGGTTTATGCAGAAAATTTATAATAATAAATGCAAGTAATAACAATACAACCATTCAATTAAGAAGTTTTGCATAATTTCACTTACATTTCACTAAGAAACATCATAGAAAACCCTAGTTGTAACGCCTTCCATCAAGAGAAATGCCAAAAAATGCCAAGAGAATCTTCCTTCAACAAGTCTGCCTCAATAAATCAGCCAAAACCCTAAAGTAGGGCACAAATTTCAGACCTCACCAAGTGGTGAGTGAAGGATTATGATAAAAGGAGAGTCAAAACCCTAAATATATAGTGTATCAATGACCTAATTTACTTTTTAGGTCATAAAAAGGTCAACAAGGCCATAATACCAAAATAATACTATTTTTACATTAAATGCTAATTAAAAACCTAATCAAGAAAAATGTGAGACATCAAGCCCCTATGAGGGAGACGTTAGCCCTTTCTAGGGCTAGTGCAGCATCCAGAAGCAAAACATTATCCCTCCTTGGGCTCCTCCAAACTACCACACGTACCAACCACCCTGTCCATCTGCCATACACTCATGATGATGTCATAAGCCTCCGGTGACATCCTGGGTCATCTGGAGCCAACGTTCCACTGCAAGTGGGTCAATCCCCCTAGGTCCAGCTCAACCAAAGTGCCCCTGATGGAACGTCCTCTTCTTCTTCAGTGCAAAGGCCTTGATACATCTCCATCCTATCTTTGCCCCCTCATGGCATCTCAACATCCACCTGGTGGGCTCTTCAGCCCCATGGAGGTTCAAACTGGTCATCTCCCCATGTGCACTGGTCCAAATGGTACCTATCTGTCACGCATGGTCCTGCACATCAAAATCTATGCCCTCCATGGGCTCATCAGTCACAGGGATCATAGAAATGTCAATCACATATCATCATTAATATTATTAAACATATGCATAAAACCCCTAATACATCAGTCAATAGCTCAAAGACGTTACACAAGCCTGTAATACAAGACTGGAGAAAGAGACAAGGGGTCCTATTGGGCTAGTGTTCACTGGAGAAGGAAAGTTCCCGGAAGAGGCCTCATCTAAGCCATGTAGGTGGGTGAGGTGGTCATGGGATGTCCAAGCATGTGGGTGCAATGAGGGTCAAGGATGCAAAAGGGTGTTATCTGTGGGTGCCTTTGTAGAAGGCGAGTTGTACCTGTCATGGATGCATTTTTTCCAAGCCCATTCTTGCCTTTATTCTCTTTATTCTTTTTTTTTCTTTTTTGTTCAAGAGATAATCAGGGGACACTACCATGTCATGGTGACCAGAGCTGACAACGTTACCCACAAGCACTTTTTCACAGGCTGGCTCATGATGAGACCCCCTTTCCCTTGGCCATGCAACCAAGAGTCATTTCCCTGGTGTGGTAACCAGCTGGTTGCAATGTCACACTGGTAGGTACCCATGGGCCTAATAGGTTGGCTCATGATGAGACCCCCTATCCTCTAACTAGGCCTTGTTTTGTTTTTTTTTCCGGGTCCCTCTTGTTTCTTGTTGAGAAGCTTTTTATTGCTTTCTCGGGGATCCCTGGGTGAAGCATCTTGAGGTTTTATTTCTAGGCTTTTATATTTTACCAGCTGCTTTAACCTTCTGGGCCTTTATCCCCTTCTTCCCATGAGATAAGGTGCAATCCTGTAATTGGGTCAACCCAATGCCCGGACAAGGGGAATGGGATAAATGAGCGGGAGATAAGATGAAGAAGTGGTGTTATGATAGGAGTGGATGATGGATTTTCAAAAATCCACCCAGTGGAAAACCAAAACCTATGGGCACAGGCTTTCTAGGGCACCCCGTCAATTTCCCCAAGCATATTCAAGTGGGAAAATGTAATATCCAAGTAGTTCTTAGAGATAAAAGGAATTAAATGCATATATTTAAAGGTTTTAATGATCAAAAGTGACACATACCATGATACCTGGACCAATTACCTCACAGAGCAAGAACCTTCTCTGATGCAGGACCAGGCCGATGGTGATGGATGTTGTTGTTGTTGTCAAGACAAAGCTAATGGAAGAAGAAAAGGTGGGCCCTCCAGGGCCATGTTCAGGTCAATCCTTCTCTTGGTACTCCAAGTCTAGGACCTGTGGGCCTCGAGACATGATCTCCTAGTTATCCCTAAAAAGTGGGGATAACATCTGACTCCAACTCGGGGACATGTGCTCATCGTAGAGTGCATGAGAACCTTAGCATCTCTGGCATAACCTGCAGACCTGCTCAATCTCGATAGGAGTATTAGTAACAAAATTGGGGAGGTAATGCCACCCCAGCTTACATGTATATATATAGACTGAAATAAAACAATCAATAATGCAAATGTGAAAACAAATTAACATGAAATGCAAATGGTATAATACATGAATGAAAAAAAAAAATGGCTACTTACCTGTACTTACCTGTGATGTCAAGTAACCCCACCCTGGTGGGGTTTGAGGAGGCGCCCGATGATGGGCACTGTGCGTCATCATCCCTCCAATGTAGATAGGTAATAGGAGTTATTAACTGACTTTCTTCCAACCTTGAAAGGGCCTAGCCAAAATCGGGTGTTTCCTTTGACATTAGTAGGCTCCCCTTTATTGGCATCCCACATCCATACTATGTCCCCTTCCTTGTACTCTTTGATCTTGAAATTGGTTTTTCCTTGAACAAACCTAGTGTATTTTGTAGAGGGAGGTGGGTGGGATTCTGTAGTAAAGACTTATTGCTGGGAAGGTTGAATTAGTATGTCATATTCTCTTATGGTCCCGGCCTCCCTGTCTTTATACCTGTCTAGGAGTTGCAGGTATTTTTCTTTTGTGGACCTTTGTATCTGATCAAAATCTTCTTTTGTTGCAAAAGGCATATCTTTCAGAAAATGTTTGTGAAGAGTTTTTCTGGTCTCTTCATGCACTTTGTCATCTTTGATAGAATCACTAGGCTCTTTCACATGAGTTTTGGTCATGGGTACATTCTGGAGACACCCAATAGTTCCATCCTTCAAGGGTATATTCACATAAGTGAGGTCCATATCAAGAGTACCTCCAAGATTTGAGGCAAAATTCCTAGATAACAACATTCCCCACACATCTGAGATGTCTACGACCACTATGTCCATGTGGATGAATTTCTCGGGGTATTCTTTAAGGAAAACTTTGACATTCTCAATTACCCCATGTGTGGGAATGGATTTAGACTCAAAACCACACACATTCCTATAAGATCGTGTGACTTTCAAAATCAGTTTTTGCATGACTTTAAAGGACATTATGTTGGCACCTACCCTGTATCCAACATGCAGTTGTTGAGGCTTTTGTTGATAATTATTAAAGTCATGAAGAAGGGGGGATTTTCATCGTGTTGGACCCTAAAGTGATCAGCTTGCAACATGATAGGGGGGTCCATGGTTCCATCTGATTCTTGAAATAAATTTTCAAAACGCTCTTTGACAGATGGCACCTTAATGACTTCTTTCAGGGGAATGGTTGCATGCATCTTGGATAGTTCCCCTTCAAAGTCAAAGTTCAAGTTAACCCTTTTAGTCTCGGATGTCTTAGGAGAAATAACATCCAAGGATGGGGTTTTTTTTTCTTTAGTGGTAGGTTGGCTCAGTTTATTTCTTCTATACACCTGAGACTCTTGTTTCTTCAATTTTTATTTTGATTCCTGGTCTAGGTTGTTTATTACTGCCATTCTGGCTTTCCTGGCCACTTCTTTGATGGCCTCTTGATGTTCTTCAACCGTGATATTTATCTAAGGTCCTTCTACATCGTGGCCTATGTTTTTCACTTGTTGATGGACACCATCACTACAAAGACATTCACGTTCCCAATGTGCCTCACTGCATTGAATACACCAAGGGTTCTCATCCACAATGTTGGTAGGCTTTAAGGTGTTTGGGACTTCCATGTCCTTGAAAAAAAATTTGTTCCATTCAATGAAACCAACTACTCTTTGTACTGGATATCCATCTTCATCTCATTATTCAGAGACATCAGAGGTATCATTGGGATAATCACCCCAATCTATGTCTTCTTCTATCAAGGGAAAAGGGGGGCAATCTTGAAACAAGTATGGATCCACTAAAGAGGGTGTTTTCTAATCTTGCTCAGAATGACCAGTTTGTAATAGTGTGGGAATCCCCTTAAAAGATAATTGGTCATCGGAGTCTTGCTTTGTTAGATAAGAAATTTTCAACATTTCACGAATCCTTTAAACCCTTTGCAAGATACATGACATACTATCACTTAGATTGGTTCCACTATGTACCTGAGGCTCTTCAGACCTATTGGTTTCACTCTTATCTTGATTTTCTAACACTGGTGTGTTCAAGACAAACAAGGAATATTCAAATTTAGGTTTTTTATGAGTGACCATACCCAAATCCTCGGATGGTTCATGTTGTCTTGAGATGTTTAAGACATTATTGATGTTTGAGAAAGTTGTGATCCATTTCCTTTTCGGAGGCATGAGTTTTACCTCAATAATTTCTGGGAACTTGGGTTCATCTTCGGTGATATAATCGTCACTAGATTCCCAAGGTTAATCATTGTACAAGAGATTGACTTGATGGATGTAGTCTTCAAATTCAAGGTTCTTCTCAATCTGGAAATCAAAATCTTGTGCTTCTTCTAGATTCGAGGGTGACCGATCTTTGAGAGTAAACTGCAAAACTCCTTCCAATGAGTTCAAGTAGTTTTGGAGGACAACTTATTCTAAGAAACTAGGTCTGATATTCTTGAGGAGAAGGTTGAACCTATCATTGAAATCCCTAATGCCCTCGCTAGAGGCTTTGCAAATATCAGTATATTGAGAGTAAAGGGAATCCATGCTTTCTTTTTCACACCAATATTTCTCGAAGGATTGTTCAAGATCTTCAGGGGTTCTGATGCTCCCTTTTGGGAGTTTTTTAATCCATCTTATGGCACTTCTGATGAGTGATCTCACAAATATCCTTAAAAAGACATCGGGGTGTTCTTGTCTAGATTGTTGAAACTAGAATGCATCACAGAAGTTGGTCCAATGAGAGTTTCCATAGGGTCCATCTTCCCCTGAAAACTTAGGTATCCAGGACTCAACCTTCTTGAGTAGATCATGTATCCCCCCTTGGGTGTTAGGTAAGCTTAAAGGGCTAAAGATTTCTTTATGAGACCATTTGGGAGAACTTATAAGGGTGACAGGATTTGTGGAGGTCATAGTAGTAGATGAAAGTATATACTAACACCCACTACGGGTCATCATTAGATATTTGTGGAGTCGCCAGATGATTTTCTTGAAATAATCAAAGAAAAGGGAAAACACCCTAGTGGAGTCACCAAGTAAGCTTGTAAGATAAGGCTCGGAGGCAAGGCTTACCAAAAAGTTTTGTCATTTGAGGAGAATTGACTCAGTGTTCCCTGGAAATGGTGCCAAAAATGTTATTGCATAGTTTGTAGCTAGGAGTAAAGGATATAAGGTAGAAGGCCAAACTGGCGTAAAAAGAAACTATCCCACCCAATGTCACCACAATGGGTAGTTTCTTTCTCTTTCAGGAGGCTAGGCCCAGGGGAGACGTCCCCGGTGACCTGGGGTTTTGAGAGGGAAAAGGATAAAAGGATGAGGAAAAATTCCCCTTTCACAAATCACTGCCAATCAAATCATCCCAACTAAACAACCAATAATAAAGTAAGTCCCCAATGAAGAACACCTGCCTGGAACAAGACAACAGCAAAAATATATATGCAAGCTATATTTCAATGGGTTAGTACTTCATAAGATTATTTGATGAATATATATAAGTAATTTGAAAGTAACTGTTGACGAAGTCAATGTTTACAAAATAGCAATAAAAGTAATGTCACTTCATCAATAAATACTAGAATGATACACCATTCAATATAACAATTCACTTCTTAACTCAATTAATGCCTTCAAAAACCATTCAGTTGCTCAAAAGACAAAACGTTGTTGCATCAATGATATAATAGCAAGGAGTGACGTCATCATTCAAGGTTAGTAGGGTTAGGTAGAGCTAGGGTTAGTGAAATTAGGGTTTCAATTCAAAGGTATTAAAAGTGTTTAGATTAGGTTCTACTTCAACATTTGAGGTCTTAGATCAGTGCCTTTAGGGTTAAATGGAGTCAATAATGAAGGATGCAGGAGTTGAAGGAGGATGGCTAAGGATTGGAGGGAAGAGCTCTAAAGTGCTACTATGGCAAGGCCTCAGAGACAAAACCCTAGGGGAGAGAGGCTCACTCTAGTGTTTCTATGGCAAGGCCTCGTGCTATCTCCTCCTTCCTTAGATGGAAAAACAGGCTAACATGAAAGATAAAGTCAAGATAGGATATTTAAATGAGGGAGAGTGTTGCTACAACAAGTCTCTATCATCAAACCCTAGAAGAAAATAGTCCTAAGTGTAGATAACCTAGGCCTGGGATGTCTCCTCCTTCTTGAGCTTTGGGAAGTATGGATAGCATATGAAGAGGGGGGAAATGATTGTAGTTAAGGCTAGTCTCAATCCTCTTCAGCATGAAAGAGCAGAGTGTTTCTATGGCAAGGCTCTATCTCACTTCAGCAAACAAAATGGATAGAAATCTTGATGGGGACATGAGACAATGACCAATTATGTGTGCTTGTCACCTAGGGTTTATACAGAAAATTTATAATAATAAATGCAAGTAATAAAAATACAACCATTCAATTAATAAGTTTTGCAGAATTTCACTTACATTTCACCAAGAAACATCATAACAAACCCTAGTTGTAACACCTTCCATCAAGAGAAATGCAAAAAAATGCCAAGAGAATCTTCCTTCAACAAGTGTGCCTCACTAAATCAGCCAAAACCCTAAATTAGGGTGCAAATTTCAGACCTCACCAAGTGGTGAGTGAAAGATGATGATAAAATGAGAGTCAAAACCCTCAATATATAGTGTATCAATGACCTAATTTACTTTTTAGGTCATAAAAAGTTCGACAAGGCCATAATACCAAAATAATATTGTTTTTACAATAAATTCTAAGTAAAACCTTAATAAATCAAAAGGTTAGATGTCAATCCCCTCTGAGGGAGACGTTAGCCCTTTCTAGGGCTAGTGCAGCATCCAGAAGCAAAACGTTAGCCCTCCTTGGGCTCCTCCAAATTACCACATGTTCCAACCACCCTATCCATCTGCCATATGCTCATGATGATGTCATAAGAATCCTGGTGACGTCCTGGGTCATATGGAGCCAATGCTCCACTACAAGTTGGTCAATCCCCCTAGGTCCAGCTCAGCCAAAGTGCCCCTAATGGAACATCCTCTTCTTCTTCGATGCAAAGACTCTGATACATCTCCATCCTGTCTCTGCCCCCTGATGGGGTCTCAACATCCACCTGGTGGGCTCTTCAGTCCCATGGAGGTCTGAACTGGTCGTCTCCCCATGTGTACTGGTCCAAATGGTACCCGTCTATCGGGCATGGTCCTGCACATCAAAAGCTACGCCCTCCATGGGCTCATTAGTCAAAGGGATCATAGAAATGTCAATCACATCTCATCATTAATATTATTAAACATATACATAAAACCCCTAATACATCAGTCAATAGCTCAAAGACGTTACACAAGCTTGCAATACAAGACTGGATAAAGAGACAAGGGGTCCTATTGGGCTAGTGTCCAATGAAGAAGAAAGTTCTCAGAAGAGGCCTCATCTAAGCCATGTAGGTACGTGAGGTGGTCATGGGATGTCCAAGCATGTGGGTGAAGTAAGGTTCAAGGATGAAAAAAGGTGTTATCTATGGGTACCTTTGTAGAAGGTGAGTTGTATCTGTCATGGATTCATTTTTTCCAAGCCAATTCTTGCCTTTATTCTCTTTATTCTTTTATTTTCTTTTTTGTTCAAGAGATAATCAGGGGACATTGCCTTGGTATGGTGACCAGAGCTGACAATGTTACCCACAAGCACTTTCACAGAGATGAGAAGGTTGGCTCGTGATGAGACCCCCTTTCCCTTGGCCATGTGACCAAGAGTGTTATCCTCATTTTTGGTTATCAAGATGATAACATGATAATGACATGGTGATAGAAGATCTAGCTCTTCTTTAAGATCATTTTCATGAAGAAAGTTACACTTGTCAGTTTCT
>JZKD02S2187902.1:205203-233471 GCA_000966675.3 Picea glauca
TCTACAGAGCTACTTTCAGTACGCTCTCGAGTGTCTTGAGCCTAGAGTATTCAACTGGGCAGATGCAGTGTTACGGAATCTGAAAAAGCAGCTGACAAAATGCAGGCGGAGTGACAATGAGGGTCAAGGATGCAAAAGGGTGTTATCTGTGGGTGCCTTTGTAGAAGGCGAGTTGTACCTGTCATGGATGCATTTTTTCCAAGCCCATTCTTGCCTTTATTCTCTTTATTCTTTTTTTTTCTTTTTTGTTCAAGAGATAATCAGGGGACACTACCATGTCATGGTGACCAGAGCTGACAACGTTACCCACAAGCACTTTTTCACAGGCTGGCTCATGATGAGACCCCCTTTCCCTTGGCCATGCAACCAAGAGTCATTTCCCTGGTGTGGTAACCAGCTGGTTGCAATGTCACACTGGTAGGTACCCATGGGCCTAATAGGTTGGCTCATGATGAGACCCCCTATCCTCTAACTAGGCCTTGTTTTGTTTTTTTTTCCGGGTCCCTCTTGTTTCTTGTTGAGAAGCTTTTTATTGCTTTCTCGGGGATCCCTGGGTGAAGCATCTTGAGGTTTTATTTCTAGGCTTTTATATTTTACCAGCTGCTTTAACCTTCTGGGCCTTTATCCCCTTCTTCCCATGAGATAAGGTGCAATCCTGTAATTGGGTCAACCCAATGCCCGGACAAGGGGAATGGGATAAATGAGCGGGAGATAAGATGAAGAAGTGGTGTTATGATAGGAGTGGATGATGGATTTTCAAAAATCCACCCAGTGGAAAACCAAAACCTATGGGCACAGGCTTTCTAGGGCACCCCGTCAATTTCCCCAAGCATATTCAAGTGGGAAAATGTAATATCCAAGTAGTTCTTAGAGATAAAAGGAATTAAATGCATATATTTAAAGGTTTTAATGATCAAAAGTGACACATACCATGATACCTGGACCAATTACCTCACAGAGCAAGAACCTTCTCTGATGCAGGACCAGGCCGATGGTGATGGATGTTGTTGTTGTTGTCAAGACAAAGCTAATGGAAGAAGAAAAGGTGGGCCCTCCAGGGCCATGTTCAGGTCAATCCTTCTCTTGGTACTCCAAGTCTAGGACCTGTGGGCCTCGAGACATGATCTCCTAGTTATCCCTAAAAAGTGGGGATAACATCTGACTCCAACTCGGGGACATGTGCTCACCGTAGAGTGCATGAGAACCTTAGCATCTCTGGCATAACCTGCACTTTTTCACAGGCTGGCTCATGATGAGACCCCCTTTCCCTTGGCCATGCAACCAAGAGTCATTTCCCTGGCGTGGAAACCAGCTGGTGGCAATGTCACACTGCTAGGTACCCATGGACCTAATAGGTTGGCTCGTGATGAGACCCCCTATCCTCTGACTAGGTCTTGTTTTGTTGTTTTTCGGGTCCCTCTTGTTTCTTGCTGAGAATATTTTTATTTCTTTCTCGAGGATCCTTGGGTGAAGAATCTTGAGGTTTTATTTCTAGGATTTTATCTTTTACCAGTTGATTTTACCTTCTTGACCTTTAGCCCCTTCTTCCCATGAGATAAGTTGCAATCCTGTAATTAGGTAAACCCAATGCCCAGACAAGGGGAATGGGATAAATGAGCGGGATATAATATGTAGAAGTGGTGTTATGATAGGAGGGGACGATGGATTTTCAAAAATCCCCCCAGTGGAAAACCAAAACCTATGGGCACAAGCTTGCTATGGTACCCCTTCAATTTCCCCAAGCATGGTCAAGTGGGAAAATGTAAGATCCAAGCAGTTGTTAGAGATAAAAGGAATCAGATGCATATATTTAAAGGTTTTAATGATCAAAAGTGACACATACCATGATACCTACACCATTTACCTCACGGAGCAAGAACCTTCTCGAATACAGGACCAAGATGATGGTGATGGATGTTGTTGTTGTTGGCAAGACAAAGCTGATGGAAGAAGAAAGTTGGGCCCTCTAGGGTCATGCTCAGGTCAATCTTGCTCTCAGTACTCCATGTCTAGGACCTGTGGTCCTCGAGACATGATCTCCTAGTTATCCCTAAAAAGTGGGGATAACAAGGCCCAAGTGGGCACATACTACTCTTCAGGATGCAGGGGATCTCGTTGGTGATCCATCCAATACTTGCAGGACTTGATCTGATTTCGAGTAGCCTCGTGCTACACTCACTACCACTAAACCATTGCCCTCTAGGCATATTTTCTTGGTTCATTCTTCAGATCCACAGTCTTATGGAAAAGCTGCTAGAAATCTCTTTTGGGAATCCACCATGCAGGAGGAGTACAAATCCCTCCTCGAGAATCATACTTGGGATCTAGTTCCCATTCCATCTGGGAGGAAACTTGTTAGATGCAGATGGGTCTACAGGACTAAGAGTGCAGCGGATGGACAAATCAACAGATATAAAGCCAGGCTTGTCGCCAAAGGCTTTCAGCAGATTCATGGTATTGACTATGATGATACCTTCGCTCCAGTAGCAAAGATGGATTCCATACGATTGGAACTTGCCATTGTGGTATCCAAGGGATGGGAAGTCCATCAAGTGGATGTAAAGAATGCATTTCTTCACGGTGATCTCTCTGAGGATATCTACATGGAGCAACCTTGGGGATTTTTGCAGGACTCATATTTGGTCTATCAACTGAAGAAGTCACTTTATGGCCTCAAGTAGGCTCTGAGGGCATGGTATAACAATATGGACTCCTAATTGTTGTCACAAAACTTTGTATGTTGTAAATTATACCCGAATGTATACATGCTCAGGACAGTTGATTCACTTCTACTTTTAGTTATGTATGTTGATGATTTTTTGATCACTGGTTGCTCGACTTCAGCGATTACTACAGTCAAGAGGATTCTTCATGATAGGTTTTTGATGATGAACATGGGTCTGCTACACTTCTTCCTTGGACTTGAGATCAGTCAAGATGCATCAGGCATCAAACTGTCTGAAGCCAAGTATGCATGAGATTTCCTTGAGAGATTTCACATGACAGACTACAAGTATGCTCTGACTCCTTTCCTATCAGGAGTAAAACTTGAGGATGGCAGGGAGACTCCACTGGTTGACAACACAGTATACAGACAACTAGTGGGGAGCTTGTTGTATTTCACACACTCCAGACTAGACCTCTCATATGCAGTTGGTGCAGATTTGAGGTTCATGCAAGAGCTGCATGAGCTACATTGGAAGCTGCAAAGCGTATCCTTCGATATGTATAGGGAACTATCACCTTTTGGATTCATTATGTAGCAGACTCTACATTAGATCTCATTGATTTTACTGATTCTAACTGGGCTGGGGATAGCATTGATCGCAAGTCCACATCTAGTTACTCACTCAGTCTTGGTTCCGGGCCTATCTATTGGTCGAGCAAGATGCAATCTGCCATTTCTCTATCTTCAACCGAGGCAGAGTACAGAGGGGTATTTAACATAACCATTCAGGCTATGTGGCTACAACATTTTCTCACTGAGTTGGGAATTCAATTTCATCGATCGATCGTCATCTGGTGTGACAACCAGAGCAATCTGAAGTTCTGCAGAGATCCATTTCAGAGGCAGCAGATGAAGCAAATCAAGATCCACATGCAATACATCTAAGACTTAGTACTCAAGGGGATCATCGACTTATAGTTATGTCCTTCAGCAGAACAGACGGAAAACATTTTCACCAAGACCTTCACTAAGTAGAAATTCCATTCTTTGCGAGGTCATATCGAAGTGAAGGACACAGTTGCCTAGCAACTGTAGTTCTTATTTTTACATACATTGTACTTTGAGGGGGGGGGGGGTTTCCCATGATTTTTTCCCTGTTTCCTCACTTTATTTTCAGTGTATCTTTTGTACTTGGGTACCTAACATGGCCATGTTGCTGGGACCCAATCTTTATTTTCACCATAGTGATGTTCAGGGGGGGTGTTGGAGTTACTTCACACACACATAGGATTTATTTTTCCTAAGGTTATTCCTTGTTTATTATTCATAATTAGTCATTATCCAGTCTCCTATATTTTATGGGAAAATATTCCACCTAGAGAATATTCTCTTTCAGTTGACACTTCAGTTTGACCAGTTGAGTTGAGTTTAGATGTTGCATTGGGAACATCACCATGCAAAATTGGGATAATCACCATGATAATTAGACATTGCCTTGGTATCATCACCAGAGTGGTGCATTAGCCTTGATTCCCTAAGTTAACTCCTCACTACTCTATGTTCATTCAGTTAACTAAAGACTAATTGACTAGTTAACTCAACTAGGTGGCAGTTCACTCCCATAACTGCCTGAGAAACTAGAATAGGTGGCAGTTCACTCCTAGAAATTTTGGTGTGTGTCCATATCACTCTACACCACCACTATGGCACATTGGTTCACCTCAAGTCGAACTCATTGAGTTATGTAGAGTATATCATGTGTAAATTATTGATTATTCATAATGGTTAATGACAATTCTTCTATTCTTTCTCTCCTTCTTCTTCTTTCTCCAATTCTCACTGAAAATGTGTGTATTATTGTTTAGATAGATCTATTCTATGCAGGTTCAATGCATTTACATGGGTCGAGGTCAAGGTCATATTATTTTCTATAACTGCGCCCAACCAGGACATTTGGCAAGGGATTGTCAGAACCATTGTACTACTTGCAACTACTGTAATTCATTTGACCATGTCATTGAAGACTGTCCAATATTGTTAGATAAACTTCAAATAAGACGAGGTGGAAACCAACAAGTCCAACTAATATCAGCGGAACCTCACGGTGAGGATGTGTTGTAGGTGAATCCCCCTGCGGTCAAGTGGATTCCCTCTTGACCTCTAGACTCCTAAGGCCAAGACAGAAAAGTGCTTAACATGGACACTGACTTCCTTTTAGATCTAATAAAGCTAATGAATGAAAGAGAAGGAGAAAGATATGTACCTTATTAGCGACGTTTGTCCTTGCAAAGTTCTGGCTGAGCTTCGATCCTGAGCTCCCTGATAGATTTTTTAGGACAAACAAAGGTACAAAACACTTCCTACTCTACTAAGAATAGCTCAATCATAGATCCATCTAGTGCAGAAAAACTCATATGGAACAAGCATAATTTTGAAAGAAATAGACCAAGCATTGATTATTAATGAGAATGAGTAAAAGTACTTACAATCTTTTGAATGAAGGTGCAACAACTTCTTCCAGTTCCCCTTGTCCAACTCCTTTTCTCAAATAATCTCCACTAATTGCTTTGATGACATTTCACTCATGAGATCATAAGTTTGATGTAATTCTCCATGTCCATTGTATTATGTCAATACCACTTATAGGATCATAAGTTTGGTATCAATCTCTAGTCTCCACTATACCTTTCACCATGATAAGGTCTCATTATATAACCTTGGAGAGGTCCAACCACTTAAGAGACCTTTGGGATGAGTTGAATATTCTTCTCCTTCAGTTGAGGATCTCCCCTGAGATCATGCCATAACCATATATTCGAATCCAACTGCCTTCAGGAATTGAGGGATTCTTCCCTTATTTTCCTCAACAAACCCAGAATTTGCTAAAAAAAGGGTAGCACAACCCCAAAAGTGTGCATAGGGTGCTCAAACACTCCCCGTAAGAGGCTCAGGGAGCGCCATCCCTCCCAGACATTGGGTAGGGGAGCGCTCCTCTCCAAAATTTAGTTTTGAGTGGTTTTTCCAATGGCAAAAGGATTGTACTTCCTATCAAGTGATTTCTCTTCTTCCAAACTAACCTTTCAGGTGTCTTAAGTGTATTTATGATGTCGTTGGAGGCATGACATATGTAAGATGGTAGTATGATGGTTTTTGACACTTGCAACACTTGTAGTCAATATGCGACACTTGTGTACAAGATGCGACGCTTGCAGACAAGATGTGACACTTATAACACTTGTAATGATGACACTTGTGACACTATTGAAGTGAGTAATTCTGAGGTGTAACAGATTGCCCCCCAAAGTATGAAGTTAGAAGACAATGATGACTGAAGTACTTTGTAGACTTTTTCGAGCAAGGGTATGGATGCAGAGAAACTAGAAAAAGCTACACACAACCATCAAACAAATATTATGACATGTTTCAAACCCAAGGCAGGCATACCTATGCTTGAGTGATAAAGACCTTTTAGGTATGGTCGCCATAAAATACATTGCGGATCCATAATTATATTGACAAAATGGTACATCCACTGCAGATACAATGTGGATCTATACTCCTATGACTTGAACTGCTTGTAGCCATGAAGAATACACAGTGGATCTATGAGATGACAAGACATAGCCACGACCAATACAAAGTGGATCTATGTAGCAGTATATGTGTTATAGTTCAAAATAACTCCTTCGCAACCTGGGAAAACTATACATAAAAGTGAAAACTCAACCTAGGGTCTTCTTACTGATCTCGATGTAGTACGAATCTAACCATGTTAATAGATGTCTTGATGTTGAACATGGCAGAAACCACTTGATTACTGGTCAATGATGTAAACCGTTAACAAGCAATTGGGAGATCACCATTGAAGTCAATGATTCCCAAGGTACTCTAGTGCATTCTAACAAATTTGAATAGATGAGATGAATTCGAACATCCATGGAATCATCCGATCAAAGTTCAATGATGTAAACCCATTGTCAGACATGAGGAGGCCAACCATTGAGGCATGCAGGTCCCAAGGTATTAACTGGTTTCTAAGTCTAGCTCCTGGATAATGTGCTGAAGTCGACAGGAAAAGACTCGTTGAAGGAGGGCCTTGATGTATTCCCCCATCAACGACATGAAATGGTCATAAAGATGTAATTGGTATATCAAATGAACATGGACTGACACAGGTATTGAAATAGGATATTTGTGATGGTTGTCTCTCGAGGTAGATACTTCCCTTGAACACTGAGGCACAATAGTAGAAACTTGACATGGACCAAAACACAATATGCAGTGGATACAGTGACTTTCGTCGAGTGACCCAAAGGAGTAAAATAAACTCAGAGTATTGGCTCAGTGTAGAGGTTTAGTGGATTAAAATGCATGTAAAGACAAAGTGTCATGTTTAAGGGCAACCGTAGGGGCTACTAGTAGTGTTCTCAAAAAACTGCTTGGTTTGCTTCCTTCAATTTTTCCCCCATCCAGATAGACAAGTACCTATTTTTAATTTAACGAGATCGAGGAGGCTAACACATGATCAATATGACTCACCTTCAATACTTCCCTCTTCTTTTGTTTAACAAATTGGAATAAGTAAGGGTTCGGTCCCATATGATCCCTTCAATGTATGAATGTTTAACGAGTCCAAAGAAGGTAAACTCGGTGGTTTTTCATATTTAGAGAGTCTGAAAACAACTTAAAGATGACTCCAATGTTGTCCTTTTTCGTAATGTTAGTCTCGCGAGGCTGAAAAAAGAGATAAATTATCACTCGAAAGATGCCATTTCAAACCTTTTAATGAGTGGGAAAGGAAGCAAGATCACTCAGAAATCTTTTCATGTTTAGAGAATCTGAAAAGAACTCAAAGAAGACTCCAAGGGGTTCATTGTTTGTATATCCATGCAGGTCCGAAAAAGAGATAAAAGTTTACCCGGTTGTATTCTCATGTATTTACGAGCACGATAAAGAACAAAGACTAAGCTCAGTATGCCCCCAGCTTGAGAGCTAGTGGCTTAACTCTGAAATGATCATCAAAGGCTAGAGACATGCCCTCCAAGATTAAATTCATTCACCGACTTTGAGGTTGTCACCAATTTCTCTACTAGATGGAGAAAAAGGATAAGAGTGGATAAAATGAAGGTTCAAGAGAGGTGATTGTTTCATTTTTTAACGAGCTTGACACAGGAAAAATAACTATGCTTAGGGATCCAGTTTCAATCCCCACATTATTGTTTCATTTTTTAACGAGCTTGTTACAGAGAGGAAAACTATGCTCAGGGCTCCAGGTTCAATCCCCAGATTGTTGTTTCATTTTTTAACGAGCTTGCTACAGAGAGGAAAACCATGCTCAAAGCTTCTATTTCATTTTTTAACGAGCTTGCCAGAGAGAAGAGAAACAATGCTCATGACCTCTATTTCATTTTTTAACGATTTTTCCATAAAGAGAAAAACTATGCTAGTGGACTCTCCTTGATCATGGCTTCCAAGAGAATAACGCGCTGGAAGGACACCATGTCAAGGAACAAAAATCGGTCATGGATTCCAAGAGATCTTCATTGGATGGAAGAAAATCACTCTGGAAGGAATACATGTCGAGGGTCACGACAGAGGTAAGGAGATCAAGCTCCAATATCCCTATCGAAGAGATCACCATGTCAATTACCAGATCCAAATCATCAGAAGTTGAAGTCATGGGAGACAATGCCACATAATTGTCATGCGACAGGGGTGATACTGTCATCATATAAGAACCATTCAGGGAGGTAATCTAATCAGGACCGATGAAGGAAAGTTGATTAATAGTCATAATTATTCCATCGCGATGGAAAGATATCACACGAAAAAGAGTGGACACAGCATCTCTCATCGAATAGACATAATCCCGCCCAAGGAGTAAAGCAAAATCCAAGGGGTCTCGGACTACAATGACATCAATAAAGACAATTTTCCCTCCCAAAGTTACAGGAAACCGAGGAAGGATCCATAAAGGTTGACTAGTTCTTCTATTAAAATCTAACATATTCTATGTAACCAACGCAAGCTGAGGACAACCCAAAGCATTCCAAGCAGCAGAGGACAAAATACTAACAGACACACCTTGAGGAATGTCCTGACCACAAACCTGTACTATAATCTGGAAAGGAATGTGAGAGGGAAGACGAGGTCCAGTTAGCGCACCCGAATAAAAAAGGATGGCCTCATTTCTTGGAGGGGGTTTCGCGGGAGAATGAGGAATGCCCCTCAGCACGGTAGATTATGTATCAACGAGAAAAATGTGGGCATTATCGGGTTCATTATCTAGAGGAAGAGTAGGATTGATCAATGATGGGATCGGATCGACCACGCTGGCACTCTTCAAAGGAAGAGTGGGATTGACCGATGATGTAACCAGATCGACCACTTTGGCACTCTTTGGATGAAGGGTGGGACTGACTGAGGAAGGGACTGGATCAGCCACTTTGGCACTCTTCAAAAGAGGAGTGGGATCGATCGATGAAAAAAATGGATCAACCACTTGGGTTTCATTTTCCAAGGGGAGAATGGGGTTGACGGGTGGAAATGGATCGATTTCTTTGGTGTCACTCTCTAATGGGAGAGTGGGGTCAACCAAGGATGAAAAATGATTGACTACTTGGGTTACACTCTCTTGATGAAGAGTAGGGTTGATCGATGATGAAACCCAATCAGCTACTTTGGTGAGTGCTTCAACCGAGGATGAAACTATATTGACCACTTGATCAACCGGATTGACCGGGGATGGAACCGGATTGATCAGTCCATCAACTACCAATGGGTTGGGAGAAATCTTACGATAACCTTTTGGAATTTGAATTTTTTCCAAAAGAGAAGAAGCCACATCCATACAAGGACAAAGGTGAGAATAATGATCACCTTTGCATAACATGCAAGGGAATTTGGCAGTTGTCTTCTTCTCACCAACTTGAACGTCACTAGTTGACGGGGCATCACCAACATGTCTAGAAAAGGCCGATGACACGAAGGACCACATTTATAAGACCTTGGGAATACCAGGGCAATCCCTCAAAAAGTGGTCACCCTTACAAATACTGCAAAGGAATTTTTGTTTCGGATTCTTCATTTTAATATTGTTGGCCTCATCAAAACTCCTAGTACTATTAATAGTAGCTAGCTGCTTGGATGCAACATCTAATGTTGTTGGATCCTTGGTCCTTTTTGGGCTCTTCTTCTTCTTCTCTTTCCATTTATTCTTCTTTTGATCAACCTGGCTACTTTCTTTAGAGATTTCACTAGGTGGATAAGAAGAAATGGAAGGAGACTTAATGGGCAAAGAAGGTGAAAAGTTGACGTGAGGTTGATGTGTGGGTGGTGTATTGAAATCTAAAGTATTAGGTGCAGTTGAAACATTGGGAGGATTCAAGATCACTGGAGTGGGGAACAACCAAACCGGTAATCCGATGGTGAGTCTCGGAAGACTCAGTATGGCAATGTATGGAGGACCAAAGTTTCCAAATGAAGGAAAGGCATAAGGTTCCCCAAGAGAAGGGGTTCCTCCATTGGTACTCTCAGGATTTGATGCCATTAACATTGAATCGACCTAAGGCCCACTAAGTAACACAACCAACACACACTATGAATCTGAGAAGCAAACAATCAAACAAAATCTTTCCACAATGAAACCACTAGTTGGTGATGAAATCCAACATCGTGAGATCAAAATAGGAAGAGGTGGGGATAGAGAGGGTGGATCAGTTGCATTAGCAACCTGCTTAACGGAATTACACCTTGGTGCAAGCTTCCACACAGTAATTTTCGATTTACCCTCCAAGGAGCCCGAGTGAGTTTGACCAACGTTTGTTCCAGGTACAGTGAGACTTCCCTTCACCGTCACCTTGTGTGAGACCCTAAAGATTATGGCTACTAAGGTCACCAATTCGCAGTCAGCCCCTGTGTGGGTAAAGTTGATAGTCTGATCCGAACGTATGGGGAGGATAACAAGTCCGAAATCAACTAGAGAGGCTCCCACACATAATCATGGGTATACCCTCAAGTGACCGCCAATATACGATCTGACCACTACAAACAGTTGAACCACGGAGGGATAATCTCTGTAAGTCTCCCGAATGTGACCTCGTGCGTAACCCCTGTGTGAGAGGGGGATCCTAGAAATCCTATACGATAATTGGATTTTCTCTCCCTATCACAAGATGCTAAGTTTGTTTGATAGCTTTGGAAATTTATCCTTTCAACCTATTCCAAAGCCCTACACCTTAAACTAATGTAGGTTTTCTAACAAAGATGTAAAAAGTCTGATAAATTTTAGTTAAGCGTTGATTTTAGTGGATGTTGTTTACTCATAGGTGTATGAGAGTGAAGACTGATGATATTATGACTCAGTTCCCAAAACATGCATAAGAAATGATAAGCAATCTTTGCTTTCATTGAATGTCTAATTAAGGGAAGGAGGAGGATTTTCCTTTCACTGTCAAACACCAAGATGAAATGACCTCATGCAATAGTGATCAATAAGGAATCCAATGCAATGCTAAAATGCTTGTATGTGACTGATAACCAGTATATTTAAATCTTCTTATGCTAATTGGACTTCAAGAGTTGTGAAATTTAAGCAATCTGGAAGCAAACTTCACATAAACCAAAAGACACCCTTGTTGTGATCAAACAAGAAAATGAAAGCCTAAAACTCAAAAGGAATGAGAAATATATTGTACAAGATGACTCAAAGATCAGAAAGAAAAGTACAAAATACCTTTGAAACTCCTTACAAAGTTTTCACTTACTCAGATAAACAAGAAGAAAACGACAAATTGACTCCAAATCGTGAAGGACAAATTGCAAAGTAAGGAAAAATGTAAAAAAATCCAATCAAAAGAATATGAATCCTTAGAAAACAGTGTATTGAAAGCCAATACCAAGATGGACTGAGAGTATGATGCCCTGAGCAAATGCAAAAGGCAAAATTTCGACCTAGAAATTGAAAAACTAGAGGGTTTTTCGCTGAAAATGGGATAGAGATATGGTGTAAGGGGTACTAGAGTGCTCCAACACTCTGTGTAAGACCAACATGGAGTTTTGGCACTCTTCTAACAAGGGTAGGGAAGCGCTTTGCTACAAAATCTAAGAAAAATGCCCAGAAACTCAGAAAATCAAGGAAATTTATTCAATCAGGGTGATCGTGATGACATTAAGAGGAAAAAAAACCAATATGAGAATAAAAAAGACAATATGGGGAATATCAAATCAGTGGGAAAAGGGATAAAACAAGATCTATGAATGGAAACAAAAATTAGAGCTCCTCCCCAGTGGAGTCGCCAATTTTTGTTGTAGGTGAATTCCCCTGCGGACAAGTGGATTCCCTCTTGACCTCTAGACTCCTAAGGCCAAGACAGAAAAGTGATTAACATGGACACTAACTTCCTTTTATATCTAATCAAGCTAATAAATGAAATAGAAGGAGAAAGATATGTACCTTATTAGCGATGTTTGTCCTTGCAAAGTCCTGGCTGAGCTTCGATCCTGAGCTCCCTGATAGATCCTGTAGGACAAAAAAAGGTACAAAAGACTTCCTACTCTACTGAGATTAGCTCAATCATAGATCCATATACTACAGACAAACTCATATGGAACAAGCATAAGTTTGAAAGAAACAGTCCAAGCATTGATTATTAATGAGAACGAGTAAAAGTACTTACAATCCTTTGAATGAAGGTGCAACAGCTTCTTCTAGTTCTCCTTGTCCAAGCCCTTTGCTCAAATAATCTCCACTGATTTATTTGATGACATCACTCATGAGATCATAAGTTTTATGCAATTCTCCATCTCCATTGTATTCTATCAATACCACTTATAGGATCATAAGTTTGGTATCAATCTCTAGTCTCCACTGTACCTTTCACCATGAGAAGGTCTCCTTATATAACCTTGGAGAGGTCCAACCACTTGAGAGATCTTTGGGATGAGTTGAGGATTCTTCTCCTTCAGTTGAGGATCTCCCCTAAGATCATGCCTTGACCATCTATTCAAATCCAAATACCTTCAGGAATTGAGGGATTCTTCCCTTATTTTCCTCAACAAACCCAGAATTTGCTAAAAAAAGGGTAGTGCTCCCCCAAAAGGGCGCACGGGGCACTCAAACACTCCCCCAAATAGGCTTAGGGAGCACCAACACTCCTTGACAATGGGTAGGGGAGCGCTCCTCTCCAAAATTTAGTTTTGAGTGGTTTTTCCAATGGCAAAAGGCTTGTACTTCCTATCAAGTGATTTCTCTTCTTCCAAACTAACCTTTGAGGTGTCTTAAGTGTCTTTATGATGTCGTTAGAGGCACGACATATGCAATATGGCAGTATGATTTTTTTTGACACTTGCAACACTTGTAGTCAAGATGCGACACTTGCAGATAAGATGTGACACTTACAACACTCGTAATGACGACACTTGCGACACTATTGAAGTGAGAAATTTTGAGGTGTAACAAGATCCCACAGTCATTGTTATTAATAGAGGAGATGGTGTCATAGGAGAAGATATGGTAACTCCAGGAAATACTACATATGGATTAGGGATCAGAAGAGCTGCAAAGAAGGCACAATTGTTTGATCCAAGGAGAGAAAAGCAGACTTTTGAAGAAGCAAGGAAGTAATTTGTAGGAGAACAAGCTTCTTCATCTAGGGCACAACCAGAAGTAAAGGAATGTGAAATGCCTCCAACATTCAATCATTCTGTCCCATTTAGGCAAGGAAAAGAGGTAAGCAAGCTTATGGACTTCTTGTATACTTGTATCAGTTTGATTAAAGATGAAAGAGTTGTGCAAGAACTACAACACTTGATAATATAGTATGAAATTGGGAGAATAGATCCTCTGTTGAGTAGAGTTGTGAATCAAGTATCTAGAAAAATCAGGAAAAGAAAGGAACTACACCTTAGTGCTCATATTGGAGACTACGACATAAACTATGTGGTCCTCGACTTGGGATCAGAATTAAATGTTATGACGAAGCAGACTTGGGAATTGATGGGAAAATCTGCGTTTATTTACTCTCCTATTAGGATTAGGATGGCTAATCAGTAGACAGTGATCCCCTTTGGAAGACTAGAGCATGTCCCTGTGGACATCGACGGGGTAAGGAGATTTGTAGACTTTGAAGTGATTGATATTGTTGATGATAGATATCTTTATCCTGCGTTGTTGGGTATTGATTGGGATTTAAACAACTTGACTATTATTGACCTAAAAAAGAGAAGAATTACATTCAAAGGTGATGGCCTTAGGGTCATTGCACCCCTTGACCCTGATGAAGGTCATAGATATACAGAACCTATAAGAGAAGAAGACCGTGCATATGAGCTAGAAATCATCTACAATCTGACAAAAGGACAATATGATTATATTAATCCTACAACAGATGGAAATCTAATTTGGCAAAGTGAAAGTGCATGCTCATCATATTCAGAAGAAGCATTGGAAAATTGGCAGAACAAAATGTATGAAGTCTCTTCGCGGAGGTGTGACAGATTGACCAAGGCAGTTTGTTGGATTGGCACAGAAGTAAGTAATCTTCCTAAATTTGATGGATTGAATCATTTATAGACATTTCTAGTTGAATTTGAGAGAATTGTACCAAAACAACAGAGATTGTTGGCACTAGATGAAGCCTTGAAAGAAACACCAACTAGATGGTGGGGAGCACATAATAAGAACATCACAGAGTGGGTACAATGTCACACCTTATTGACAATGCACTTTTCAGAACAAGATGAAGGATGCAAAGTTCGATACACAGGTTAGAATTGTCTTAAGGACCATATGCAGAGTTGTGAGGAGGCTTGGAACAACATTCCTAAAGAACAGTGGGTACATAAGTTCATTAACACCTTAGATAATATGCCTATCAACTGGTATCTTCAAGCAGATTTGCACTTAGCCACTACAAATTGGTATGGTATGACCCAGAACTTTATAGATACCTTCATATTTGAAATTCGGTACCCCACAGTATATCAGGCTTTACAAATTATAAGTCAAAAGGTCTTTTAGGAAGTATCTAACCTCCCTTTTGAACAAGAGGAATATGAATGGACTGTGCCTCTTCAGCAGTTACAGGGTTGTTATAATATTAATGTTGATGAAGATGATGATCCTAGGAATGTGAACATTTCAGAAACTAAAGGACAAAGAGATATAGAAGGGCTAAGGATTGAATTTCCTTTTGTAGGGAAGCCTATTAAAATTAAGAAAGTTAACATTGGAATAGAACAAGCACCTAAGTTAGCAAATGTTGGAGACTATTGGGATGATTCTACTATTAGTAGAATTACAGAAATATTGCATGAGTATCAGGACTTGTTTCCAACCAAGTTCATAGACATGAAGGGAATTAAAGGGCCCATGGGAAAAATGAAGATCCCTTTAAGAACAGTTGCAAGACCTATCAAGCATAGGCCTTACAGACTGAATCCCATGTATAAGAAAAAAGTTAAGATTGAATTAGATAGAATGTTGGAAGTAGGAATCATAGAACCAGTTGAAGAATCTGAATGGATCAGCCCTATGGTGTTCCAGGATAAGAATTCGGGAGAAATCATAATCTATGTAGATCTAAGGAAACTGAATGATGCATGCCTACATGACCAATTTCCTACACCTTTTACTGATGAAGTTCTAGACACTGTAGGAGGACAAGAAATTTATTCATTCACAGATGGATTTTTAGGCTATGAAGAGATCAGAATTTCTAAGGAGGACATACATAAGACTACATTTGCAATAGAATGGGTACATTTCTGAGTTTTCTATCGATAGAGTGGAATCATATAGTCAAGCAGAGAGGTATTTCTTCAAAGGACCTAGAGGGAAGTTTCTACACTTTTTAAATATGAAGATTAAGATGATATTACATGAGAAGAATATCTTGAAGATACAGTAATCAATTGGATTTTAAAGCTAATTTTCAAGAATTCCAATAGCGACAGTGATGCGGAGGCTGGACACACACGTAGTGAGAGATCATTCAGAAAGGTCCCTCTTGCGAACCTGTTTAAGCAAAGTCATGGGCCATTGGCACAAGAAGAAGATTTCTACATTGGAGAAGAAGAAGGGAGATCAGACAAAGAGTATTCAGAGTTCACAATGTTAAGGTTTAAGCTATTATTAGAGTTCTTTGCATTTCACTAGATGACAATAGCATAATATAGGATCACTGAGAAATACATAATCACAAGAGACACATCATTTATTTTGGGAAACCCTCATGGGGGAGAAAACCCAGCAAAACTTCATTATTATAGATAGCCAATACAATGCCAAGAGATAACTCAAACAAATACAGAAAGTCCTCTCCCAAGAATGTGCCTCTCTCTCTTTGTCTCTCTTCTCCAACTGTAGCTTCAAAACTTTCTTCTCAATGAACAAGTGAGTGTGTGTCTAAGTGAGGCACAAGCCTCCTTATTTATACAACTCTGTCACGTGTGGACGGAGGTGTCTCTTCACTGGCAAGGCTAACTTCTTCTTCTGGGTGGTTATAACCACCTTTAATATATTTTGGGGCCTATTTAATATATTATGGGGATGACTTCTTATTCTTCTTATTACAATTATGTTTTGACCGATCCACAAAAGGAAATTTGGTCTTTTACAATATCTGACATGATCAATCTGTAATAGGGGATTGATATAATGAATAATACAACAATAATAATTAGAATACACTTTGCAGTTACATTATTTCAACACTCCCCCTTAACAATAAGGGTATTCTACAACAACATCAGGCGAGAGAGAGGAAAACATCATCAACATCATTAGGTGGGTGAGAGGACAACATCATCATTATCATCTTGGAACACTGACTAACATATCTATAAATCATCGAAAGTTTTTCTCATCATCAACACAACACAGAGGTTGGGACATCATCAACACAATATGGAGCTGGAGTAGCATCATCATTCTTATCAGAATGAGGCTAAGGTAATGTCATCATCATCATCATCTTCATCATTAAATATGAAATAATATCATCATCACCGTCTTCACCAAGGACTCAGGAGATGAAGTGGAAACATCATCATCATCTTCAGCAAGAGGTTGAAGTGGCATCATCATCATCATCTTCAGCAAGAGGCTGAAGTGGAATCATCATCATCATATTCAACAAGAGGTTGAAGTGGCATCATCATTATCAACTACATCAACATGGATTAGTATAACACTAATACATCATCATCATCAATAAAAGCACAAGGCTGGTACAACATCAAAAGAAACAATATCACAACACAAAGGCTGGAAACACAACACAAGGCTGATACAACATCAAAAGAAACAATATCACAACACAAAGGTTGGAAACACAACATGAGGCTGGAAACACAACATCACAACATGAGGCTGGCACATCATCACAACACGAGGCTGGCATTTCATCAACACGAGGCTGGCATCACAACACTGAAGCTGGCAACACATCATCGCAGCATGAGGTTGGCACATCATCACGGCATGAGGCTGCCTCATCATCATAACATGAGGCTATATCATCATCACAACACAAGGCCGACACACTACACAGTAATTAAGCTGGAATCACAACACAACAATTAAGTTGGAATCACAATACTAGATTGGCTTTACGTCACAACAATTAAGCTGGAAGCACAATACTAGGTTGGCATATCTCAACACAACAATTAAGCTGGAAGCATAGTACTATATTGGCTTTACGTCACAACAACTAAGTTGGAAGCACAGTACTAGGCTGGCGTATCTCAACACAACAATTAAGCTAGAAGTACAGTACTAGACATGATTTACGTCACAACAATTAAGTTGAAAGAATAGTACTAGGTTGGCATATCTCAACACAACAATTAAGCTGGAAGCATAGTACTAGATTTAATTTACGTCACAACAATTAAGATGGAAGCATAGTACTAGGATGGTGTATCTCAACACAACAATTAAGTTGTAAGCACAGTATTAGACTAGCTTTTCGTCACAACAATTAAGCTGGAAGCACAGTACTAGGCTGGCATATCTCAACACAACAATACTCCCCCTTTCGAGGGAGGTCCTTTAGGACTATACCAAGCTTATCTTGAAAGTGCTCAAACTTTACACAAGATAGAGGCTTGTTCAACACATTAGCAACCTATTCATTCGTGCTAATATATTGGAGCTTTATGGATCCTCTATGCACCATGTCACGGATGTAATGATATCCGATGTCTATGTTCTTCGACTTGTCATGAAATACAGGATTCTCTATCATGTTTATGCAGCTCTGGTTATCACATAGGATCGTGGTTGCTTCCATCTCTATGTCAAATAGACCAGTAAACAACTTACGAAGCCATATAACTTCGCAGCTGGCAGAACATGCAACAATGTGTTATGCTTCCGTTGTATTGAGAGCAATGTTGCATTACTTCCTACTCTTCCATGAGATCATGGTTGATCCCAAATTGAAACAACATCCTGAAGTTCTCCTCCTATCAGAGACACTTCCAACCCAATCTGAATCAGTGTATCCACTCAGTGTGGAATCATGGTCTCCATCATAGCTAAGACCACAATCTAATGTACCCTTAAGGTACCTCATCACATGTTTTGCAACAACTAGGTGAACATGTCTAGGTTCTACCAGAAATCGACTGAAGGTGTTCACGGAAAAACAGATATTTGGTCTGGTGTTCGTTAGTGACATGATCGATCCCATGATCTGTCTATATAGTGTGGCATCAATCAATTCTGACGTAGTGTCGACCAGTAGCTTCAGCTTCACTTCCATGGGTGTATTCATGGGCTTGCACTCCAACATGTTAAATCTCTTCAGGATTTCAACAGCATACTTCACTTGGTTAAGGAAGATTCTCTCTGGACTCTACCATACCTCAAGACCTAAGAAATAAAGCATTAGGCCAAGGTCTTTCACATCAAATTCTGAATCGAGCTTCTTTTTACATTGGGTGATGAACTTTTCTTCTCCAGTTAAGAATAATTCATCCACATACAACAACAACATCACCGACTCATTGTTCATAACCTTGAAGTAGAGGTTAGAATCTTCTTTACTCTTGGTAAAGCTCAAGCTCATCAGAAAACTGTTTATCTTGCCATATCAAGTTCTAGGAGCTTGCTTCAACACGTACATATCCTTCTTCAACTAGCAGACATGAGTATTTCTATATTCAATATTCAAATCAATTTTCTCATTACATTGTACCAATCTGGTACACTTTCTCAGCTGCAACTCAATCTGCACAATCATGTGCTAGCTCTATGTGCTTTTTGCAAGTCACTATATGTCTCACTGTCTGGGAGTATGTCCTCTACTCTTTCTTCAACTATTCCTTATGTAATTTGGGACTCTTCTCTTGCAGCTGCTCTGAGGCTAAAAATGACTGCTTCATTCTCACTATGGCTACTAAATCTGAGAGTAACTCCTCTTATTCTATCACGACAACAATTTCATCTGAAACTAAGAGTGGATCAATAATTGATACTGAAGATATATCTTCTTCTTTCATGGGGTTAACTCTATCATAGTCATTGTATTCATGTCTCCATGACCCAACTAATGTATTGCACCAAATGCCACTCAATTTTTAAATATGGGGATTGCTCCCCCTGCATCTCATACTATATATGAAACATGGTTGTTCTGGTTGTCTTCATAAGTACTGGAACTATTTCTTTAATAAGTGTCTTATCATAGTATTCTCCCTTTTGTTGGGAGAATCCTTTGGACATACATCAGGATTTGTACATATGCAACACGTTTGATCTGTATAGATCAATATTGGAAGTCAATACTGACTTCTCTTTTCACGGAAGAATCCATATCCGAGTCTTTCTGACTAGTTTCCTTCTTTGTCACTGAAACAAGTGAATCATCCTGGATATTTCATATCTCCTAGGAGTCTATGAAGTTACGATCTAGTCTTATCATGTCATCTGTCTTCCAGTCCTGGAAGTTGTCTCTTCATTTGATCCTTTATGAGATCAGGATTGCTCTCGATTTATTCTGAGTCTACAAGGACTTCATCAACTCTTACAGGGTATATTTGGTGTTGAATACCAAGTCTAGATGTGAAAGACAAAGTCATGCTTCAAATGAGTTATGCTTCCCATTCTAATGTTCGATCCTCTTTGGAACCTTTTGCTCCTTTCAATCAATATTCATATGAGATACTCTGAATCTCAAGAGATAGCTTCTTCTTCATATTCTTTGGTACATGAGTGTATATGGTCATGTACATAGTTTGCTTCATGTCTCATTTAATACATTGTGTTGGCCCTTGACCAAGTTTTGAGGAACACTTGGTCATAATTGCCCCTTTTTTGGACTTCGACACCCTGTCAAAGATGGAGCGCTAGGAGAAGTAGAGATCACATGATCTCGGTCCACTTTTGGGCCTCTTTTAGGGTTTTGGGTTAATGTAATGGGAAAGGGATGTTGGCTCATGGGTTTACCCATGCTTAGGCCCACTCTTGTAATATATAAATAGAAATATAGGCAATGTAATAAAGGGTAGATGTGATTGATTAGTGCAATTGGTGGTGCATCTATGTGATTTTGAATAAGAGATCTGTGTGAACTATGTAAGGCTTGCAAGGCTAAGTGCGAGTTACTATGTGATTGATATTGTAACGAAAGGAAGAAGGATCTAGCGAGCTACACAGATCTTCTATCCTATGCGAAGAAGGGTTTCAGAGGCTTTGTGCTTGTAACAGCTTGAGGATGATAATAAAGAAGAAGATCTTGTGGACGTAGCCCCGGGGTGGCGGTGAACCACGTAAATCTGTGTGATGATTTGTGCTTCGGCTTGATGTGTTTATTTCTTCTTCTGTTGAGTGCCTTGATATATTTAGATAGATCTATTAATTCTTTTTTATTCCTAGATGTATGTTAATAGTGGTATCTGACATGTATGAGAATGCTTAGTGTTGATCTACTAGATATGATATGATTTTCTATGGTTAAGTGATGAAACAATGTACATATGAGTATTCACCACGAAGATTTGTGTCTTCTGCAAACTATAATAACGGTTAAATACTGATGAATGATCTATGTAAAGTTCCCCGTAAGGATAGAATCACATATATGTGTCCCAGCTAAGGTTGCAAACACCTGAGTCTTGCAACCACCCCTGCCTCTACCTCGGGTGAGACTTCATCTACTTCGCAAGTGTTGTCGAAAGGGCCGACAGTTAGGGATTTTTTGGTGCGCTCTTGAGCATTGAACCCTGGGTATGCCCCTGTGCCAACAAATGGTTCCATTGTCGGGTCCTGAAACTATGATTGTTGGGAACTAGAGAAGAAGAATCTTTGTGCAAATAAAGTTATGTGTGTAGATATGTTGCCCTAGTGCGCAATGTTCTACTTGACCTGTGACACTTTGTGCCAAGAAGGAAAGGTCAGATCTGAAGAAAAGAGGTCAGATATGCAAGAAAAGAGGATGATACTAAAGAAAAGAAGCAAGATCCGAATGCTTTGTACTCTAAGAAAGGTAAAAGTGGAATTTTCTAATTAAAAGAGGTAAGATCTGTAATCTCTGTGCTCTGATAAAGGTAAGAAAGTTGTAGATCTGAAATCTTTGTGCTCTATAGAAGTAAGATAAGTGGAAATTTTTGTTTCTAAAGTATGGATCTAGGTATTTTTGATAGATTCAGTCCTAGCTTGAAAACTAGGGCATTAATAGATGAAAGAAAGTTTGATATGAATAGATTTGATAAGAATAGTGATAGATATGTTATACCTATGCATCGAAAGAATGTTTGGGCTAACAAATGGATGCAGGATCCTAGAAATATTTTTTTGCAGGATAGCTACCATGACCCTAGTGCGAAGTATAGAAGAAGTTGGGGATCAATTAAGAGAAAGAGAGGATTAACCCTCTGTTACATTTGCAGAAAACTGGGACATCTAGCTAAGGAATGCCCTGGTGGAGGACCTAGTTGTCTTTGTTGCAAAGCTCTAGATCATGAAGTATTGGATTGCCCTAGAATGATTGTTAGGATTGAAGGAATGAATATGAACCCTAAGGAAGATCCAGAGATAGCATAACCTTAGAAAGAATCAAAGAAACTATTAATTCAGATGAAAGAAACCCTAAATGAACACCGACATGTCAGATTATCAGAAATATTTAAAGAAAAAGAATGCATCAAAGTAAGGATAAGGGATTTTGACATTGATTGTGTTCTAGATGAGGAAACACAGATGAATATCATGACAGAGAGAACGTGGGAAGATACATGGAATCCTGTCATGATCCCTTCACTAGGAGGAATAAGACTCTTCAAAGGAAAATTGGTAAACCTATGTGGAAGTCTAACTCAGATATCTACGAATGCTAATGCAACTTCGACTGAAGAAGATTTTGAGATTATTACATTTATTGAGGACAACGCCCCATTTACTATGTTACCTGGAAAACCTTGGATTGACAGAGATCAAGTTAGACGAAAGGAAGAAGCAGAAGTTTTGGAACAAAAGAAACAAAAATTAAAAGATTTTATGACCAAGAAGATTGCACAGTTGATTGAAGAACAGGAGAATAAATAAAAACTATTTGACACTAGAAGATCAGATGTCAGATAGTTAGGGGAATCATAGAAGATTGGAGTATATGTACTAGATACTGACGAAGTAGTTCTCTTGAGTCTTGGGAAATAACCTCAACAGTGCGAAGTGACTATGCCCAAGGAAAATAAGAACCAGATCGAGAAAAGAAATATCGAGACGAAGCTCACGGGTAAGAAGGCTAGAAAGATAAGTAAAAAGAGAGCTCATATCAACATGCTACAAAAGGTTCCAGAGGGAATCTCTCTAAAAGAAACTTTGCAAAATTTGAGCTTCGTGGGGATAACAGAACAACGACATAGGTCACTTCATCATGGAAAATCAATAGAGTCGTTGGAGGCCGATATATCCATTCGACTGTCGCCCCGAACGGATCAAAAAGCATTGATGGTTCATCACCAGACTGCTAGACCACACCATAACAGATAGAACCAAAGTTAAGGAAGCCCCATATCCATTGCAAACAATCTATTACAGAGTTACTTACTTAATCCATCGCGCCATGTATGAAAGACACTTTTGCTAATCATGAATTTGAGTCTGCAGACTACCTGAATTGTGAACCATGATTACTTCGCCCTTACTCTCTACCTTACTACAATATCTACGTTACTTTGAGAAAATGAGCTATTGATCATGAGCGTATATGTCCGACAAATTTAGTGCAGCTGAAGAATCTGTACAAGAGGTACTCACTAGCCTCAGAACTGAAAGAGCCATGTCGGAGCGGGGATTGTCTACAGGTTTACAGGCATCATCGACGAGAGGAGTGCAAGCCTCCACATCGACTGCTCGAGCAGGAACATCCTGATCTAGCGTAGAAAGAAGAACCAAACATAAGGATGATATGGCCAATGCGAAGTTGGTTCCATCCATCCTACCTGCTTACATACCACCTCTGAGCGGTGCGATCAACAGAGATAGTGTGCCTAGAGACTTTGAGTACACTCTAATCACGGCATACATGCCTAAAGGAGTACATGTAGTCCGTGCAAATCATGGCAAGATCACAACATTGAATTTTAGTGACTTCAACCTGGGGGATCATAAATTTTACAGCACACTTGCCCCGTACAAGTACCTAACCATAACCAAGGGAAAGAATTCAAAGATCGTCCCTCAACAATGGATGATGAACCTCACGCAGTCTACTCTACTCAACGTTATGAAGATACCACACTTCGGCAGACACCGGGAGGTGAATGTTGTGTGAAGCTACTTCTGGCAAGTTACCATGGATGATATTTATGGTTGACCGTCGCATAATAGTTGATCCAACGATGATCAACCGGATCATCGGGCTTAGCATGCAGGGCCCTGATCCCCACGATTACTATCCTGTAAAGACCGCGGATCGTTCTCTTGCTCAAAATATCAAAGAAGCCTATGGTGATGTTGAGAAAGGCATGCGAGGCTACAAGGTAGCTTCTATTGAAAGTGGCACAATGCGCCTCACCTGTCAATTGATTGGAGGGAAGTTGGTATGCAAGAATCGACCCACGCAAGTATATGGATTTGTAGTCAACCTCGCAGGAAAGTGTGTAGAGGGACTACAGATGAACTGGGAAAAGTACCTATTGAATCAACTAGAGATTGATTGCAGAGAATCCCAGGATCAGGGGCATGAATTTCATTTTAGCTAGTTCTTGATACTTATAGCTTTCGTTGCATGGGAGCTATCGAAAGGTGCAACCTTCCCCGACATTGACCCCTTTGAACCACTATCTACGAATTTTAGTACCCTATGGTACTCGAACAACATGAACAAGCAGTGACAATCCAATGTTGTATTTCATACCTACTACACCCAGTTGAAGCTTTCCATCCATTTCGAGCCTCGCATGACCCCTAATACTTTACACAGGTTTCGACCTTTGATAAATTTCAGTGCAAACCACCATTTTATACATATGACAGCACACACTGATGAGAACAAGGAACAGCTTCAGTCTTATTACAAGATGACAAAATAATACCTAGAGGAAATCACCAAGGAATGGTCGACAGACCTCCTTATTCCAGTAGACCCCATAGAAGTATTCGACATTGACAGCCCAAAAGCTGTGCAGAATACACCTGGACCCAGTAAGACAAAGAAACAAAGAAGACAAAGAAGGATGAGGATGTTCAGGATGTAGACAACATATCTATAAGAACCACATATGTTACACCAAAGTAAGGAGGTAATGGTGAAGACTTAGAGGAAGTCGAACAAAGGCCAGCAGATGAAGTAGAAATCATAAAGAAAAGGAAGGGTTTGCCTCCAGAACCTTCCTCATAAAAGAAATAAAAAGCTCTCGTGACTAAGCTAAAGACCACACTCACTACAGATGAATTCATTTTTCTCATCGTAGCTATGAACGAAGCCATAGAAGAGATAACAGAAAATTAAGAAGCTAAGAAAGAGACAATGTACAACAAAATTGAGATCAAACTCCAAGGAGTACAACAAGCTCTCCAGTCTATCCACACAGTCTCCTCTGTGCCCCTTCCAGAAGGAACAATAGAAAAAGGAAATGAACCAGTTTAACTCTGCCAGATTACTGACACTGTCGAAGTACGCCTTCGGAAGGCACATGAAGAAACAGCACATGCCACCTAGGCCTTAAAGAAAGAACAGGAGGAAATCATCAAGTAATGTCGAGCTACGTAACAAGAGAAGGACACTCTCCAAGCGAAGTTTGAAGAAGATGGAGTGAAGATCCAAAACGAGAAAGAGCAGTTGCTCATGAAGTAGATTGGGATTGAAGAAGCAGTCAATAGATCATTTTGCTCTGTTAATAGCTTAGAACAGAAGGCAGGGAACCCCATCGAACGCCAAGTGATGATTCTTGCTGAAGTTATTCAGCAAATTCAACAAAGATTCATGGACTTAGAGATTCAAACAATACCACAGACCCCACAAGAAGTGTGCAACCAGCAAGAAATAACTACCCGGAGCACCGTAGAAAGGATTAAAGCACTCTCTGAGGAATGCAAACAGTTAAGTAGCAGAAGTGCACAGATCTACGACAACCTAAATGAGAACCCAAAATTGCATAAATTGGAGTCACAGCTCCAAGAGGCGAAGTACAACGCCGAAAATATATAGGTGCAGTTGAAGGCCCTATCACCCGTAGAGAGAATGAAGAGGTTTCCAGAGCAATGTATAGCCCAACAACAGATTCACATGCTTTAGAGTAAAGTAATGGAATTCTCTCAAAGAATTCAACCAGTGCAAGAAAGGGCATGCCAACTATTCATTGAAGTTGAAAGCCAAGGAGTAGAACTTGAATAGGTTGTGAATACAGCAGAACATCGCCTAGAAGGTCTAGTGAATGAGACACTCATCCAGGAGTTCTTCGAGAAAGAGGCAGTAGCAATGCAGTAGGTCGAAGAAGCTCGAGGAATTCGAAGCAGAATTGGTCAGACCTGAGTGACTCGGGATGAGTCACAGGTGAGTGTTGGGGGCATGTTGGCCCTTGACCAAGTTTTTAGGAACACTTGGTCATAATTGACCCTTTTTTGGACTTCGACACCCTGTCAAATATGGAGTGCCAGGTGAAGCAGAGATCACGGGATCTCGGTCCACTTTTGGGCCTCTTTTAGGGTTTTGGGTTAATGTAATGGGAAAGGGATGTCGGCTCGTGGGTTTACCCACGCTTAGGCCCACTCTTGTAATATATAAATAGAAATATTGGAAATGTAAGAAAGGGTATATGTGATTTCTTAGTGCAATTGGTAGTGCATCTATGTGATATTGAATAAGTGCTCTGTGTGAACTGTGTAAGGCTTGCAAGGCTAAGTGGAAGTTACTGTGTGATTGATATTGTAATGAACGAAAGAAGGATCTAGCGAGCTGCACAGATCTTCTATCCTATGCGAAGAAAGGTTTCAGAGGCTTTGTCATTTTAACAGCTTGAGGACGATAATAAAGAAGAAGATCATGTGGACGTAGCCCCAAGGTGGGGATGAACCACGTAAATCTGCGTGTGATTCTTTGTGCTTCGGCTTGATGTGTTTATTTCTTCTTCTGTTGAGTGCCTTGATATATTTAGATAGATCTATTAATGATTTGTGCTTCCTAGATGTATGTCAATAGTGGGATCTGACATGTATGAGAATTCGTAGTGTTGATCTACTAGATATGATATGATTTTCTATGGTTAAGTGCTGAAACAATGTACATCTGAGTATTCACCTCAAAGCTCTGTGTTGTCTGTGAAGTATAATAAGGGTTAAATATTGATGAATGATCTATGCCAAGTGCCCTGTAAGGATAGAATCACAGATATGTGTCTCAGCTAAGGTTGCAGACACCTGAGTCTTGCAACCACCCCTACCTCTACCTCGGGTGAGACTTCGTCTGCTTCACAGGTGTTGCCGAAAGGACCGGTAGTTAGGGATTTGTTGGTGCACTCTTGATCATTGAACCCTGGGTATTCCCCTATGCCAACATGTTTCCTTATGCAACCTTCACTGTAGCTTCCTCAGGGTTATCACCTATGACATTGAACGAGGTCAACAAAACAACAACAAAGAATAATATCCTTTTGATAATAGTAGATAAAGCAATAGCACAGACAATCATCACAGTATCTCCTTTAGAGATACCACTTGTAACTTCTCTGAAGCAAAGATTAAAGGTAAGAGATACAATACTAAATGAGGTCAACACTCTTATAGTGTTGTGATCGAACATTCCTCCATGGAAACCTGGAACTAACACATGAGGTTTCTTCTAGAGGAGGTGTTAGTTTTTTCAGGCAAATGATTACATTAAGCATTTACCTCTATATGATCACATGCTACCAAGTATAATACTTTTCAAAGACTACTATCTCAAATTGTCATGTGTAACTTTGAATTTTATCAACTTGATTAATCAAACCTGGGACCTAGAGCCTTGTCCTCAAGAATGAGTTCTTTTTTTTCTTCCAAGTCTCCTTCACTCAAGGTGACAAGTGCTTTCCTCAACCTGTCTTATGTACTAAGACAATACGCTATATTGACAGAAGGTTGGGTTAGAGGATAAGCTCTATGATCTCAAATTTTAATCCGTCTAATACCTTGACTTAGACTTTGATCAAAGGTTAGAATGATGGTCATGCAAAACTGATCAAAATAATGTCATAACAAAAATATGCATATCAGAATAATCACACCTGGGTTGCATCATTCCTATGAATGTGTTGGATATTGAGATCCTTCTGGATATATGACAAGAGATCCCTTCTCCTACAAATACTCGTTAAAGCTTACTCATTTAAACATGTGTGATTACATCCCTCTAACGACACTTCTAGGTAGAGGCACCATCTGGTAGCAGCAGTAATGATCACCAACTCTATAAGAAGTTCAAGGGTGACTGCAACTGGTACTATGGCTGCAACTGTAACTGATACTGCAACTGCAATTGATACTGCAATTGGTTCTGAGACTGCAAATGCAACTTAGGGTTTTATGAGGAAACCCTAATTTTTCAAACTTCAAATTTTGAAATTCTGATCCAGGGGATAGATGCGTTGAGCTGAGGCGAGTAAGTTGGTGCAGTCAGATTTATGAAAATCCAACTTTTACCCCCTCAAACTTGACCAGCGGATTTCTGGACTGGTGCTTCTAGTTTTTTGGTACTTCCAGTACTCTGGTACTTTTGGTACTTCTAGTACTCTAGTTTTCTAGTACTTTGTGAAAACTAGGGTTTCACTTACTCGGATATCTAGCCACTGAAAATTTGCGCCGAGGATGCCAAAGTGATCCTTGAGGAAGGGCACAATTTTCTAGATGGTTTTGGGGCTGAAATACTTCTTCAATAAAAAAACCTAATTTTCATATATGACAATAGTGACGTTTTTCACTTTCTCTTGTGAAATGTGCTCTCTTCAGCTTAGCTCTGATACCGTGTTAAGGTTTAACCTATTATTAGAGTTCTTTGCATTTCACTAGATAACAATAGCATAATATAGGATCACTAAGAAATACACAATCACAAGAGACACATCATTTATCCCGGGAAACCCTCATGGGGGAGAAAACCCAACAAAACTTCCT
>JZKD02S2187902.1:233521-254774 GCA_000966675.3 Picea glauca
AGATCTGAAACTTGCTTCTCAATGAACAAGTGAGTGTGTGTCTAAGTGAGGCGCTAGCCTCCTTATTTATACAACTCTGGCATGTGTGGACGAAGGTGTTTCTTCACTGGCAGGGCTGACTTATTCTTTTGGGTGGTTATAACCACCTTTAATATATTATGGGGCCGACTTCTTATTCTTCCTATTACAATTATGTTTTAACCAATCCACAAAACGGGATTTGGTCTTTTACAATAGCCGAAATGATCAATCCACAATAAGGGATTGATCTAATGAATAATACAACAACAATAATTAGAATACACTTTTTAGTTACATTATTTCAACACGCAAGGGAAGAGGAAGTAGAAACTGAATAACTTCGATGAGAAGAACCAGAAACTTCAAGAATTGCGCCTACTATCGAAGTAAGTATTATTACTCATCCTATTGTTTTAGCAGCATTAAGTAACCAGAGTAATCAGAGCACTGTTACAATCATTTTAGTACATACTCAGTTGATAAACCAAGGAAGATCCATGGCAGACGAAATGAGGTTACCCATTTTTAGAGGACATGGATCTGAGGATCCTTACCAACATTGGTTTTTATGCGAATTTGTGTGGAAGTTTAAGCAAGTCACCGATGAATATGTTAAGAGAGATCAGTTTTGCACTACCTTGAGGGATCGCACATTGAGCTAGTACATGAAGTTTTTTTTAGGGTCCGTACAACCTAAACCATTGAATGACATTAAGACTACATTGAGTGCAGAGTTCAAGAATATTGAGTCAAAGTCGCAGTGCATTACAGAGCTGAAGGAAATCAAGTAGAAGGTAACTGAACCTATTTGGGAATTTGATCAGAGGTTTAAGACCATGACAGACCATTTAAGTTTTCAGATCCTAGATGAATAACATAAGGAATGGTTGATCGCTTCCCTCCTGCCACACATTAGAGTTCCTATGATGCAACAGAAGGTCACTTTGCAGGCTGAAGCATTAGATATTTCCATGAAACTAGAAGCAACCCTTGTAGGAGAATCTAACCCAGGTATGAGTTAGATTTTGAATCAATTAACTAGTTTATCTTTACAGTTTGAAGACATGAAGAAGGACAAAGGAAAATAGAAAAGACAAGACATATGGTGTATCATATGTAAATAAAAGGGCCATGAAATAGAGCATTTTCCTTTATTTAATGAATACTTGGCCTCTGGATCCCCTAACCCTTTGAAGCAGGCTACTTTACCGTGGTGTGAGGTATGTAGAAATAGACATTACCCCAGTGAATGTTACTATATGAAGAAATATGTTCAGACACCCACCAATATTTATTGTACATTCTACAAATCTGTGGGGCATGATGAGAAGGACTGTAGGGCTTATGACCTCATGCATCAAAGGTCAAGGGATGCATATAGAATTCAAGGAGAATTACAATCAAAAGGAAATAATGTGCAGTTCAATTCCCGAGGAAGAGGAAAATTCAACCCTCGTGGTGGATTCAGAGGAAGAGGACAAGGAAGAGGCATGGGTCGAGGTCGAGGTCATATTATTTGCTATAACTGCGCCCAACAAGGACATTTGGCAAGGGATTGTCAGAAACCTTGTACTACTTGCAACTAATGTAATTCATTTGACCATGTCATTGAAGAATGTCCAGTATTGTTAGCTAAACTTCAGGAAATACGAGGTGGAAACCAACAAGTCCAACTAATATTAGGGGAACCTCATGGTAAGGATCCCATAGTCATTGTTATTAATAGAGGATGCGTTGTCACAGGAGAAGATAGGGTAACTCCGGGAAAGACTACATATGGATCAGGGATCAGAAGAGCTGCAGAGAAGGCACAATTGTTTCATCCAAGGAAAGAAAAGAGGACTTTTGAAGAAGCAAGGAAACAATGTGTAGGACAACAAGCTTCTTCATCTAGGGCACAACCAGAAGTAAATGAATGTGAAATGCCTCTGGAATTTGATCAGTCTATCCCACATAGGCAAGGAAAAGAGATAAGAAATCTTATGGACTTCTTGTATACTTGTATCAATTTGATTAAAGATGAAAGAGTTGTGCAAGAACTACAACACTTGATAATATACTATGAAATTGGGAGAATAAATCCTCTATTGAGTAGATTCATGAATCAAGTATCTATAAAAAGGAGGACAAGCAAGGAACTACACCTTAGTGCTCATATTGGATACTACGACATAGACTATGTGGTCCTCGACTTGGGATCATAATTAAATGTTATGACGAAGCAGACTTGGGCATTGATGGGAAAACCTAAGTTGATTTACTCTCCTATTAGGCTGAGGATGGTTAATCAGTAGGCGATGATCCCCTTTGGAAGACTAGAGCATGTCCCTGTGGACATTGACGAGGTAAGGACATTTGTAGAATTCGAAGTGATTGAGATTGTTGATGATAGTTGTCCTTATCCTATGTTGTTGGGTATTGATTGGTATTTAAACAACTTGATTGTTGTTGACCTAAAAAATAAAAGAATGGCATTCAAAGGTGATGGCGTTAGGGTCATTGCACCCCTTGATCCTGATGAAGGTCGCAGATACACAGAACCTATAAGAGAAGAAGACCATGCATATGATCTAGAAAACATCTACAATCTGACAATAGGAAAATATGATTATATTAATCCTACAACAAATGGAAATCTAAGTTGGAAAATTGAAAGTGCATGCTCATCAGATTCAAAAGAAGCATTGGAAAATTAGAAAAACAAAATGTATGAAGTTTCTTTGCAGAGGTGTGCCAAATTGACCAAGGAAGTTTGTTGGATTGGCAAAGAAGTAAGTAATCTTCCTACATTTGATGGATTGAATCATTTAGAGAAATTTCTAGTTGAATTTGAGAGAATTGTACCAGTACAATAGATATTATTGTCACTAGATAAAGCCTTGAAAGCAACACCAGCTATATGGTGGGGAACACACAAGAAGAACATCGCGGAGTGGATACAATCTCACACCTTATTGACAGTGCACTTTTCAGACCAAGATGAAAGATGCAAAGTTCGATACACAGGTCATAGTTTTCCTAAGGACCATATGCGAATTTGTGAGGAGGCCTGGAGAAACATTCCTAAAGAATAGTGGGTACATAAGTTCATTAACACCTTAGATACTACACCTATCAACTGGTATCTTCAAGCAGGACTGCGCTTAGCCACTACAAATTGGTATGGTATGACCCAGAACTTTATAGCTACCTTCCTATTTGAAATTTAGTACCCCACAGTAGATCATGATTTACAAATTATAAGTCAAAAGGTCTTTGAGGAAGTATCTAACCTCCCCTTTGAAAAAGAGGAAGATGAATGGACTGTGCCTCTTCAGCGGTTACAGGGTTTTTATAATATTAATGTTGATGAAGATGACAATCCTAGGAATGTGAACATTTCATAAACTGAAGGACAAAGAGATATATAAGGGCGAGGGATTGAATTAACTTTTGTAGGGAAGCCTATTAAAATTAAGAAAGTTAACATTGGAAGAGAACAAGCACCTAAGTTAACAAATGTTGGAGACTATTGGGATGATGCTACTATTAGTAGGATTACAGAAATATTGCATGAGTATCAGGACTTGTTTCCAACCAAGTTCATAGACATGAAGTTAATTAAAGGGCCCATGGTAAAAATGAAGATCCCTTTAAGAACAGATGCAAGACCTATCAAGCAGAGGCCTTATAGACTGAATCCCAAGTATAAGTAGAAAGTTAAGATTGAATTAGATAGAATGTTGGAAGTAGGAATCATAGAACCAGTTGAAGAATCTGAATGGATCAGCCCTATGGTGGTCTAGGATAAGAATTCAGGAGAAATCATAATATGTGTAGATCTAAGGAAACTAAATGATGCATGCGACCCATTTCCTACACCTTTTACTGATGAATTTCCAGAAAATGTAGGAGGATAAGAAGTTTAATCATTCACAGATGGATTTTCAGGCTATCAAAAGATCAGAAATGCTAAGGAGGAAATACATAAGACTACATTTGCAAAAGAATGGGGTTCTTTTCAGTACATTGTAATTCTTTTTGGTTTGAAGAATGCACCAGCCATCTTTTCCAGGGTGGTGGTTGAATCATTTAAGGAATTTTTACATAAGTTTTTTGAGGCATACTTTGATGATTGGACCATTTTTAGTCTACTGAAAGATCATATTGAATGTCTGAGATTAATGCTAGATAACTACAGGAAATGTCATATTTCTCTGAACTTGAAGAAGCGTATTTTATTTTCACCTATTGGAGTGTTGTTAGGACACATTGTGTGTAAACAAGGGTTGTTAGTGGATCCTTCCAAGATTGCTATCATTGTCGATCTACCTCCTCCTACTTCCATTAGACAGTTGCGCATTGCATTGTGGCACACTGGATTTTATAGAAAGTTTATTAAGGGTTATGCACAAATAACAACACCCATGGAGAATCTATTAAAGGAGGATAGTAGGTTTCAATGGATTGAAGAATTCCAGCAGAGCTTCGACACACTAAAGAATAAAATGGTCACTGCGCCTATCTTGGTTTTTCCAGATTGGAGTAAGGATTTCAATGTTCATTTCGATGCTTCATCCATTGCATTAGGAGTAGTCTTAGAAAAGACAGGAGTAGGATATATTGACCACCCTATAGCCTTTTCTAGCATGAATCTTTCTACATCTGAAAGGAATTATACTACCACTGAAAGAGAAGGCTTAGCTATGGTATATGCGCTGCAAAATTTTAGACACTACTTGTTGGGGGGACATTTTAAGATGTTCATTGATCATTTTTCATTGAATTACTTAGTCAACAAGCCAGTGTGGGGGGAAGAATATGCAGATGGCTATTATTATTCCAGGAGAATGACTTTGACATCGTGGTCAAGCCAGGGAGAATGAACAAGGGACCGTACTACATATCCAGGTTAGAACATGGAGAGGAACCCACCAGATGGGATGACACACTACCAGATGCACAGGTGTTGGCCATCAGAAAATTCGATGATCACTTAGTTGAGATAGTTCACTTTCTATCCACAGGAATGGCACCTCACGAGTATACAGTTATTCAAAAGAAACAATTGGTAGTCCGCGTTGCATATTTTCAACTTATAGTTGGACAGTTATATAAGATGGGACCAGATGAGATCTTAAGAAGATGTGTTATGAAGTCTGAAACACCATTGATCCTTGCATAAGCACATGAATTCATCGCAGGAGGACATTATGAAGGAAAATAAACAACATAGAAGGTTCTCAGAGTTGGTCTCTGGTGGCTCACTTTACACAAGGATGCTAAGGAATACTACATAGCCTAAGATGTATGTCAAAGAATAGGGAAGCCATCTAGAAGGGATGAGATGCCTTTATCACCTCAGCTAACTTTACAGGTATTTGAGAAATAGGCTATTGACTTCATAGAACCTATTAACCCACTAGGAAAGTGCACATGAGCGTGGTACATTATCAATGCTACAAATTATTTGACCAGATGGGAAGAAGAAAGAGGAGTTAAGGATTGTAGTGCAGGTACAGTTGCACACTTCATATTTGAGGATATCATAACCAGATTTAGATGCCTGAATATCCTTATGAGTGATCAAGGCACACACTTCATCAACAAAACTATTGAAGCCTTGACTTAGGCGTTTGAAGTTCGGCATCAAAAGAGCACTCCATACCACCCACAGGCGAATGGCACAATTGAATATTTCAATAAGATCTTGGAAACAACGCTGAATAAGATTTGTAGTGTTAACAGAGATGATTGGGATTAGAGAATTCCAATAGTGTTATAGGCTTATAGAACTACTTGCAAAAATTTAACCACACATACTTCCTTTAAGTTAGTATATGTCTTGGAAGCAGTGGTACCTATGGAATACTTGTCTCCTAGTTTACGAATTGCAACATTTATAGGTATGGATGACACTGACACTATTCAAGACAGGCTCACATAGTTGATGGAACTAGAGGAAGACAGATTCATTACAATATTTCATCAGCAAGTACAAAAAGAACAAGAAAAAGGCTTACCATGACCAACATATCAAGAGGAAATCATTTAAACAAGGATATTTGGTACTTTTATATGAAAACAAGTTCATAAAGCACCCCGGAAAGTTCAGGATACATTGGCTTGGGCCATTTGAGGTCGTGCATGTCACAGAAGGAGGAGTTGCACAGTTGAAGATCCTTAATGGAGAATGTAATGATGGTTTAGTAAATGGGAGTCGGTTGAAGCTGTACTATGACAACCAACTACCCCAAAGCTCTTAGTAAAAGCAAAGGAGGAAGGATCTAGGTACTAGGTGTAGTTGAAATTGGGTACCAGACATAGAAAAGACAGTCTGCACATGATAAGGAGGGACAGATAAGGAAGCTGTGGCTACTTCGTGCAGTCTGTAGTTGAAGTAATAAAGAAGGATCAATCTTTCCGTGACTCAAGATGAGTCACATGTGAGTGTTGTGGTCCTGTTGGTATTTGGTCATGTATTAAGGAAGAAAGTGAATATTAAGGAAGAATAAATACTAAGTATGAAGTGTGCAGAAGGCACACAATCAAGGAAGGTTCGAAGTGGTTAGAGAAGTAAAAAAGAAGGAGTGAAGTAAAGGAAAGCAAGTCGTTGGAAGAGGAGATATAGGAAGACAAAACAGAAAGGAAGATGGATTGTGGACAAGTTAGCAAGTGGAAGAAGACACCAATGGGTGCTTTGGAGCACCTCATGGAGAAGAAGGAAGAATTGGTTGTTGAAGCCCTTAAATCGTAGGTTATGTGGACCTAGAGTTTTGGCATCTAGGGGTTTGGACCTAGGGTTTTGACACCCAAGCTTCAGTCTAGGGTTGTCTAAGAGTCATGGAATGCATAAAAATAGGTCTAGAAGAGTTGGGAGGGGTTGGTGATAACAATATTGAGAGATAGAAGTGTTTTTTTGTAGAGCATTCTTGTATTTTGGATCTTCAGTTGGGTGCAAAGATCAACCCTACAACTGGGTGTGCAGGGAGGGGAAATAAAGAGGAAGAGAGAGAAGGATTTGCAGCTAAGTATGCAGATAGAACTATATGTTTTCATTTACTATATCAAGAAACACAGTTCTGTGTACGTAGACCTAGGGATAGGGTGAACCACATAAATCTTGTTGTGTTATTTTCTATCTGTTATATTGTTATTTCATGGTTGTTTTCCCTATTAAGGATAGGAGGTATAAACTAACTTCGTGAAGCCTTAGTATAAGACTATTAAGAATATATAGGTGGTATTGCATTGTTGTTATGGAATCATTTTTCATTTTCTCTAGTTGTAGACACTTGTGTCCTACAACCCCCCTATTGCTACTACAGGTGAGACTTCATATGTTTTGCAGGTGTTGCCAAAAATGCCAGTAGTTAGGGTTTGTTGGTGCGTTGTTAGAGTTGAACCCTGGGATTTCCCCTGTGCCAACAATATGACTACCCCTATGTAGGGATCGACTTCATAGGGGACCCTTACATGCCATTTCCACTAGGGACCGCCTACGGGGACATAGGTATGTCAAAGTTTTTAAATATTTCATTTTTTTGTATTTGTATAGTAAAACAAATATATTTTTGGATTATGATTAAGTACTAAATAGACACTTGTGTGATGGAGCTGTAGGTCTGTGATGGTCAGATGATCATCCACGACATTTTTGAAGGCACCAGGGAAATGAGGTTGCGGGAGGAGAAGCAGAGAGAATCCTTCAAAACGTGCAGGGAAACCTATCTCATTTGACACATAGGATTTTGATGGTTCAGGTAGAGGATTTGTAGGAGGCCATGCAGCGACAAGTGGTTGGTGTGCCTAGAGCTTGGTTGTGAATCTTTCAATGTCTCACAAACGTCGTAGTATTTTATCATGACACACATCTGGCACCACAGGTGTAGATGTCATGGATTTTGTATTATCAGTTGTATATGTGTATTGAGGGTGTTGGCCCCAATTTTGTACTATAAACATCATATGTTTTGAAATATATATAAAACATGGTTCTTTGGATTTACTTATATTACAATGTGTACATTGATGAGATTGTTTTCTTTGCTTTAGTTATGTGACAAATGCCAATCTAAAATGAAATTAGCATAAGCATCAGATACATAATTAGAACTCCTAGTTATGTAATGATAAGTAATAAAATCAAATTGTCGCTCTAAAATGTGTACCCATAGGAATCATCAGAGTAATGTAGGATCACGCACATGGTAACTGTCGTTCAAATCACATACTACTAATTCAGAATCCAGGCGAACCTCCAAAGAGAGAATACCATGTGAAATGGCATTGCACAAAAGTTATATAATGACGCTATATTCGACCACATTATTCGTGGATGGCCCTAGGCATCCACCACCTGAAGACACTGGTAGAACCTCGGGTGAGTAAACCACCCAAGAAGAAGCCAAGTTTCATGTATGATGACTGGATCCATCTGCGAATCCTAAGTAGACCAAAGACTTCGTTGACATCTTCCAACCAAGGGAAATCTCGATAAGAAAGTTGAAGATAAAAAGTAAAGGGAAAATATATATACACTAAATTATATTAGTATACAAAGAGTTACGCCCAATAGTCTCATAGGCTCATAATCTTCTAACTCATAGGCTCCTTTTTCTAAGACATGTCGCACGATATAGGGATCGTGCCACATGGGTTTGTACTTTCCTGCCCCTAGCGGTTCTTTGTCTTGATCATATAAAAGGACCATGTCACCCTCAGTGTACAACCGAGGACATACAGACTTATCATATTTGACCTTGACACGTCTTTTATTCACTTCGATAGTCGTAGAGGTGTCTCGAGGCTACTCGTCGAGACTCTCTAGGTGTACGAGGCGTTGCTCAATATTGGAAGAGTCAGGGAGGAGCATGAATGATAATATAAGAGAAGGGATTTTGCATTCAATAGGTAAAATCGACTTCACACTGTGTACTAATTGGAAAGGAGAAAATCAGATGGCATTCTTGATCGAGGTTCGGTATGCCCAAAGTGTGGGATATAGCATAATATGCCAGTCAGATTTGTTCTGGCTATTAGTTTTATGCAAAATGGTCTTGAGAGACTTGTTGACGGCCTCTACCTGTCCATTTTCCTGGGGGTAGTAAGGGGAAGAATGACCATGCTTAAACCCCAGCTTGGATGTTATCTCTTCCATAATTTCGTTATAAAAGTGACTTCCATGATTAGTGACGATCTCACTCGGGATACCGAACCTGGTGATAATTTGATTGAATATGAAGAAGGCGACAGTATACCCATTGGATTTAATTGTAGGCATGGCCTTGGCCCACTTAGTAAAGTAGTCTATGACCACTATAATGTGTTGACACCCCCCAACCGAAGTTGGGTTGCAATCCAAAAGTCCACCCCCCACTTGGTGAAGGGACCAACGGTAATGACTGGATGGAGAGGGGTTGGATGCGAGAGAATTTTCTGAGTGAGCACCTGGTAGGGGTGACACTTCTTAACCGCTTCAATGCAATCTTTAAAGATAGAAGGCTAGAAATAACTGGCTCGCAAAATTTTCTGGGTTGTCGCAAGCCTATATAGATGACCACCACAAGCCCCACTATGGAAATCATTTAGAATTGACTCGACTTGTTCGTGAGTTAAACAACGAAGAATGATTTTTTCAATTCCTCGATGATACAAAGTGTCGTCGATGATAATGTAATTCTTAGCTTGGTATCATACACGTCGTCGGTCATCTTGCGAGAGATGCTGAGGAAACTTCAAAGTTTGAAGATAGAGAACAATGTCCCCATACCAGGGGTCGGATGACGACACAAGTAAAATGTGTTTCTCCACAAATGAATCAAAATTAATAACATCCTCGTCCAATCATGGCAATTCAGATATTAACTCTGCAAAGACTAGTGATTTCTTGTATTTCACAGAGGCGAAATCGATATCAAATTCTTATAAAATGACAATCCATTTATTGTATTTTCCCAACCTTATGATATGTCTGGTAAGGATGTATTGAAATGGATTGACATTGGCAACCACAATAGTATTTCAAGGAAATATATAATGGCGTAATCGTTGGATTGTGTGGAAAGCAACCAAAGCTAGCTTTTCAACATGAGAATATCTGAGCTCAAGACCAACTAAGTTTTGACTAAGATAGTATATGACGTACTCAGAGATATCATCATCCTCCTGAACCAAAACATTACCAATCGTCTCTTCGGATGCAACAAAATAAATCAATTAATCCCTACTGTAGTTAGGAGACTTCAATAGAGGCTTCGATACCAAGGATTTCTTCAAAGCATCGAAGGATTCATGGTCTCGCTCATCCTATATAAAAGGGGTGTCCTTCTTCAAAAGACGCATGAAACCATAAGTAATATTGGCATATTTTACTATAAACCGATGTAAAAAATTAGATTTCCCCTATAAACCTTGAAGTTGTTGAATAGTGTACGAGGGAGGAAATCAAATTATTACCTCAACCTTTAATGGATCTACCATGATCCCGGTCTCTGAGACTAAAAATCCCAGAAGACGTCCAGACCTATCACAAAATATGCATTTATGAGGGTTCAACCGGATTCTATAATGACGACATCTTTCAAAAACTATACAAAGGTAATTAGAGTGATCCACTCTCTTATGTGAGTGAGAAGCAAGATCATCAATATAAGCTTCGAATATATGCTTAATATCGTGGAATGCTAAGGTCATAGCATGTTGGAAGGTTGCTTCGATGTTTTTAAGGCCTAAAGGCATCTTCCAGCATGCGAAAGTACCCCAAGGACAAATAAATGTCATCTTGTGTTGATCCTTGGGTTTAATTTGAATTTGGTTATACCCTAAAAATCCATCCATGAAAGAAAACACTTTGCTTCCTGCACACTCATCAAGAATTTGATCAATGAAAGGTGTCGGGAAGTTGTCTTTAGGATAGGATTTATTCATGTCATGAAATTCCATGCATACACGGATGGTTTCTTTCTTCTTATTCACATGAACGGGATTGGATACCCATTTAGTCAAGGGAACTAGGTTGATAAATCCAACATCAAGCAATTTCTCTACCTATGCCTTAATAGCAGGGGCCTTCTGGGGATTGACAGCTCTAAGACGTTGTCGAACAGGATTAGCATTTGGATTAGTTCTAATCTCATGCTAGACAATTCGAGGTTCAATTCCTAGAATCTCTTCATATGACCAAGCAAATACACCTCGGAATTCCTTGAAGAGCTCGGTGTAGATAATGATTTCTTCTGGCGAATAATCTGCACCGATATGTACATTTTAAATCTTTCCAGGGGTACGAGAGATATCGATCATGACGGTAGGAGAGATACTCGCCATATTTCCTTCGACATAAATGTTGTGCGTATCAAGTAGAACTACGACATAACCGACTATCTCTCTCAAAGTAGATCGAAAGTCATCTTGTTTGATTCTAGCAAGATCTAGGAGAAACTAAGAGAAATGATGCATAACATCCCAAGGTTTGTTAGGACCATTCATGGCTTTGATGATAGCTTCATCTGAGGGTAAAGTATCATTGAGGCAATCATGTGATCAAGACAATGAAGTGGCCCACACTGGATTAAGAACATGATCCTCCTCATCTGTTGGTGAGGTAATAGGATCGGGATCGACGGAAGAGTCAAGAAAAACTTGATATGCTATCTCTGCTGCCGATAGTGTTATGTCCATTCCATCATGTGACTGACCTTCACAAGACAAAGTCGAGGAAGGTAGGGTCCAAGGATCGTTAAAATAGGAAGTGTGGAAAGGAAAAGACTTCTCTGACGAAACATGTCTACTGGACATGGCATAAACATGGTGAATCGGTGCCATGAATTCGAAGGTACACATAAGGGATGAATACATTCTGACACCGATGTTCTCAGTTTTTGGCTGAGAATTTTCAACCATGGGGATCGACGGTCCAACTGATGCATTAAGGCTAGCATACGTAAAGGATAACTGGTTGACTGTTACGATATTCCATCGTGAGGGAAACAAAGAGTGTGGAAGACAAAAAATACGACAACAGTCATAGCATAAGTCCAATTACGTCCTATTAACAAGTTATAATCAATGGTCCCCTCAAGCACCCCAAAATCCACCTCTACCGTCTTCCCACCTAATTGGACCAGAAAGGTAGGAAGAATACCAGGAGGCTGGAAGGAACGACTATCAAAAGCAGTCAACATGGTCGGAGATTGAGAAAGAGTTGGAGAGCCAAGAGCTTTCTAACAGATCAGGGACATCACACATGTAGCAACGCCTTCATCAACAACCCTACGTTTGATGGTATACTTCGAGTAACGTCCCACGTGAATTTGGAATGCCACATGGTAAGGCAAGCAAGGCTTCACATCTGTGACGTCAAAATTGATAACTTTTGAGCCACTAGGGTCTAGAGATCCTAACGCAGATAGTAAGGAATTCCTATGTGAAGTACATGTTTGGAGTACCTCCAGAGTCGACATCGCACAAGGGGTTTGACCCAGTTCCTCAACAATAGAGTAATTCTGGGCGACTCTAGCATATGGATTTTCGATAGAGCGCTTGAATACTCCTTTCGGAATACAAGGTGATGGCTATGGTTTTTCGATCTACAAAGGCGTCTCTGGAGGAGGAGGAGGAAATTCTAGACTAGGTACAGTTTGTGAAGAACTGTAATCATGAGACTGGGTGGCTACATTAAACTGAGAATTGACCATATTGATACACAAATGGTCACCATTTTGTGTTGGTGGGTTTTGACTTCCACTGACCACATTTCCATTATTGGAGGAGCTAGAGGCCATGTGTTGGTTATGTGGAAAAGGATTCATCAGCACGACAGGTGGTAGAGATAAGAGCCTTGCAGATTCCATAAGTTTGGGGCATAAATGAGTAAGATGATCATCTATACAAAGATTACAAGGAAATTTCACCTTATGCCTTTCTTTCTTTCCCTCACCAACATTATTATTCGTCTTCTCATTATTACCATTGTCCTTGGGTTTATTATTATTCTTCCCACCCTTATGATTATTATTATGCCCTTTCTTGTTATTCTCACCTAGTTGCGGGTTACCATTTGGGTCGGTCGACGATTGCATGGAATGTACATCCACTGACTAAGTGGTATTAGAAGACACATAAGAAGTTGGCCCTCCTGTAGACTAGTTTAGAGACAACTCTTTCAAATGGCTTGTCACTGAGTCTGCGGATTTCACATTGGTGGAGCCTACAATGCCATCGGCATGAGGTCAGGGATTTTTCCTAGGTTCATAGTTTGACCTCGTTGCGTCTAGAATAATCTAGTATAACATCCCAGACTGAGCATATATAATATCTAATTGTTGGTCTTTGAATATTTCTTCTTCCTCAGATGTAACCCCAAATGTAGCAACATCCTTCGAGATAGGAGGCTGCAAGGACTTAAGGAACCATTCTAATAGGAAATCTAGGGGGATGCAAGTCTTAATGAACCTCTTCTGTCTATTCCACTCCTAGATGTGATCTGAGATATGGGTGGCTTTGTCCTAGCATAAGGTCAATAGAAGTTCTAGGCCAACATCGTAACGAACCAACAATTGGAACTAGTTAAGGAATACTAGCACCATATGACTAAAGGTCATGTATTCCCCCGTAGGTAGCTCGATATACCATTTTTTGGAAACCCCTATGAGGGTGCGTTGAAATAATCTTAACCGAATGGAATTGTCATTAAGGGAATTTGAAGAGAACCTTAGGTGAAAGGTGGTGACGTGATCACCAGGATCCTCACCATTCTTACCTTCGAATTTTGGAATATCTGAAGGAAGCTTGGTGGGAATGGGGGGGCATGAATTATCATGACACACATGGTCATTCATCAACTAAGACAAGTATGAAAGATTGAGCATGGCCAGAAAAGGGAGACAAGGTTGCAGCATATGGCCCCAAGCTCCCTGGAAAGATTGTGTTTGGGGAATCACAACCCATACAGGGTTCTGGTAAGAACCATGGCCTTGTCCAGGATTGTAAGACCATTCTCTAGGATGATTCATAAGAGGTTGGTTGGGCACCATTCCAGTAGGAATGTTTTAATGGGAGTTATAAAAACTTCCCCCAGCTGAAGTGACTCCAGGTTGGGGGTTGCCCAAGGTGTGAAACTAACCTCCTTTGGGTGTGAATCCAGAGGATAAAGGTGGATTATTCATGCCAAACCTGTTGTTTGAAATTATAACTAAGGAGGTGAGGGTATAGGATATAACTTGAGCAGAATCTTGTCCGCTAGGTTAGTTACTCTACCCAGAAGAAACAGGATTAGACCCAGGGTTAAACGAAGGAATGCCTCCCATGGTAGGAGTTGTTTGAGGGATCTGAGAGCCACCAAATGAAAATGGAGTATAAGGAGGAGTTGTGCCCCCAATTCCAATGCTAGCATTAGGGCCAACTATTGGGATGGAGTTTGAAAACTACGAAGTAAAATTCTGCATACCATAGGAAAAAGGACTAGAGGCCATAGGGATAGAATGAACATTATAGCCTGGTAAGTGACCAAGAGACCCAAATGGGTTTGTGGCAATAGGTTGGGCATTCACTATAGGATGGGAAACAGTGATGATAGGTGCCTTTGACACTACAACCATTGTGGTTGCAAGATTCGAAGGGGTGTCATTAACTATAATAGGTGTGGGAGTCAAGGGGCTCCCAATATTTTGATGACTTAGTTCAGTACTCTTCCTTGTAGAATCACAAGTCTAAAAAGTGGAGGTGTGTGTACCACGTTTAATAACTCTACGCCTTTTAGAAGGAAAAGACTCGAAATCCAATGCTAACTGTAACAAGCAGCGAGACCGGCGGGGAAGTTGGTCTAATTCCACGATATTGAATTAAGACTCAATATATAAAAACAAATCCTAAGGCCAACTAATAATCAAAGAGTACACCAAAAATAATCAAATGACCAATATGCACACAAACAAGATAAAGTGGTTGAAAGGGGCCTCCCTCCCTAAAGTAGGTATGCCTCGCCCAAGAGGGGCCCGAGACTCCCTGCTAAAGATCGTAGGTATCAAAATCAGTTATAAGGGTCCTCGTGGGCTTAAAAAATAGTCGATCAGATCCCCCTGGAGAGGTAATCCTCCATAAAGGTCACATGTTGTCTGACCCTTATCTGACCGAGGGTACCTATAGAATAACCCCTGCAAGTATCATATGTGTCACCTAAGTTAAGAAACTAAGAAACCACGGTATAATCGATGCACAAGAGAGCAGTCGTAATTTAGGGTAGCAAAGCCTAAAATGTTGAAAGCACCGCCTCTCACAGAGGTAAGGGCACATTCAAGATCCCCATACACGAATAGATCCCCAGAAATATCTTTGACGCTAAGAAGGTATCAGGGGGATATCCCTTCAACCGACCTCACATGACCTCATTATTAACTTCGGTGTAAGCGGAGCCTCCTGATATTACCAATTATATAATGGATTTCTCCACTCCCTTAGTCAGACACATATGTTGATTTAATAGCCTTGGAGAAGTTTACTCACAAAATCCTATTCCAAGGTAGTAAATCTTAAGTTAGTTTGTGCACCCTAGAAAATAAAATCGTTACTAATCAATTTTAAATTATAGCGTTATTTTTCATGGCCTTGCTTACTCAAAAGGTGCAGTCGTGAAACTATTGATGTTATGACTCAGCAAGTAAAGTAAATGAATATGAAAACAATGCAAAGTCCTAACTTCAATTTCCAATGAATGATATACTTCCTAAATATGTAATTTTCAATTCAATTCTGCAATTCTAAATAAAAATGCAATCTTTCTTTACATGCACTAAGATAAATGACAAAGACTCAAAAGATCAAAATGCCAATCAATGTAAAATGCCTAATATTTTTGTATTTTCAATATAAGAAAAATGAAAGTGCATGGATTGAACAACAACTTGATATATAAAGACTCTACTGTGTATAGAAAGAGACAACTCAAGTTGGATACCAAGGAGAAGAACAACCAACCCAATGTATAAGTACAATCAAGATGAAAAGATGATGAGAAAGGCACCGCCCAAAAATTCAACCAAAGGCAGGTTTCCTGTCATCCCACAGACACTTAACAATCACTACAGAGACCCAAGAAGACTCAACAATCATCAAAACCTACCCAAAAACCACCAAACCCAACAAAAAAGAAACAAAGGTTGATGTACGTGATTTTTCAAGGGAAAAGTGCATATGTACGCAGCTTGCAGAAGGACAACACGTGTATATACACAATTGTCAAGCAAAAACCCGTGTATATGTGTCAAAAACATAGCTAGGAAAAGGAGAAGGATGAAAGAATCAGACCCAGAGTGAACAGAGGTTGTCAAGCAATCATACGAAAATAAAATTAATATGAATGAGAGCAATCTAAGAATAAAAACACTCCAAACCCCAAGAAAGAAGATTAAATCCCCAATATGGTCGTCAATTTTGTTACGAGGAAAATCTCTCTATGGATAGGGGAAAACCAGAACAGATGGAAATGAATGCAAAAATCATCTCTATTCTCAAGTATGCTATATAAACAAATATGCTAGCAAGACAATATAAAATTCCTACCTCGTCCAGACGTTTGATGAAGTCCGCCATTTGGCATTGAGAACTTGACCCAAAGCAATATACCTACAACTAGTCCTCAAAAACCAAGAAACACAAGAATATGGTGATAATATATTATTTTAGCACATTCAATAGCATAATGCATTAACATTCATAACAAATAATCCCATGGAATAATAATTCAAATATTTGCAAGATATCAATTGGACGAGAAAAGAGTATTTCTATTAAGATATGATCAATAGAAGTGAATAAGTTATAGACTTCTATGTCGGCACAGTTTGGAACTGAGAAACTAAGTTCCTTCCAGCTGGGCCTCCACCACTTCAATCCTCCACCAAAGGCAAGCTCCTATAAGAGAGATAATGGAGTTCTCACTCAATAAGGGAAGAGCTTGGGGGCTGAACACTGTGTTTAGACTTAAAGGATAAAGGGATGCAAACTCGATGTGAAGTGAATAATTTCTTAAGAGTAACTTTTCTCTCAAAGTTGAATTCTTTCTCTCCTCTTTTTCTATAGCTCATATTTGGCCCATTTATAGTCTTCAAGTGGAATTAAAGGGTCGAGTCGAAACATTTCCAGTATATGGAAGGCCAAGGATCATTGATCTCATGTCGTGACATTGAAACGCGACACTATTTTTCAATTTTGGGCATATTTCCCAATGTACATGGGTTGTAGTGGTGCAATATGCATATACACATGTTGTATAGTAGGCAAGGTGCATATATGTGGAAAAATTGTATTTTTAGCTCTGGGATTTGACAAAAGGGATTAAAAGTATTCATAGAGAAATGGAAAAAGGCCTTTTGTGCAGGATTTCATGGGGTGAGGCATATCTTGCTATAACAGTGAGGCAGGAGTTCAACGGTGAGTTTCAATGAAGGGATATGACACTCGATTGGTAACACTTCTTTGATGCCATATACCAACTGGAATGGAGTGAATACAGTTGCAGTTTTCACTGAGGTGTAGTAAGCCCAGAGGGAGGAGAAAAGTTGCAAGTGCCAAGAAGTTTTTGTCTCCCGCACCATGCATTGGATCATGGTTTTAAGGACTTTGTTGATAGCTTCAACTTCTCTATTTTCTTGAGTATATTAGGGGGATGATTTCTGATGGAGAAAACCCAACTTGACATGTAACTCACTCATCATCTAGTTTTGAAAATGTGAACTGTGATCAGTGACAATGGCTTGTGGATGTTACGAGGAAAATATCTCTATGGCTAGGTGCAAACCACAACATACGGAAATGAATGTAGAAATCAATTTTATTCTCAAGTATGTTATATAAAAAAATATGCTAGCAAGACAAGATAAAAGGCCTACCTCGTCCAGACGTTTGATGAAGTCCACCATTCAGCATTTGACCCAAAGAAATGTACCTATAACTAGTCCTCAATAACAAAGCAACACAAGCATATGGTGATAATATATGATGTTAGCACATTCAATAGCATAATCCATTAAAATTCATAACAAATATGCCCATAGAATAATAATTCAAATATTTCAAGATATCAATTAGACAAGAAAATAGTATTTGTATTAAGATATGATCAACAGAAGTGAATAAGTTACAAACTTTCGTGTCAGCACGGTTTAGAACCAAGAAACTAAGTTCCTTCCAACTAGGCCTCTACCACTCCAATCCTCCACCAAAGGCAAGCTCATGTAAGAGATACAATCGAGTTCTCACTCAATAAAGGAAGAGCTTGGGGGTTTAACACTGTGTTTAGACTTAAAGGATAAAGGGATGCAGACTCAATGTGAAGTGAATAATTCCTCCAGAGTAACTTTTCTTTCAAAGTTGAATTATTTTTCTCCTCTTTTTCCATAGCTCCGATTTGGCCCATTTATAGCCTTGAAGTGGAACTGAAAGGACGATTCAAAACATTTCCAGTATATGGAAAGCCAAGGATCATTGATCTCCTATCATGACATGAAAACCCAAAACTACTTTTCAATTTTGGACACATTTCCTGATGTACGCGGGTTGTAGTGGTGCAACCTGTGTATACGCATGTTGTATAGTAGGCAAGTTCCGTATATGTGGAAAAACTGTATTTTTATCTCTGGGATTTGCAAAAAGGGATTAAAAGTCTACATAGGGAAATGGAAAAAGGACTTTTGTGCAATATTACATGGGCTGAGGAGAATCTTGTTATAAGCGTGGAACACCAAAGCGAGTGATGATGTGGTTAAAAATAAAGAGAGCTGCAGTACGACCATCTTTAAGAAATGTAAGCATAGCCTCAACCAATTTAGTGATATAATCAATGACAATGATGATATAACCATGCCCCCCAAATGAGGTAGCCTTACATTGCATAAAATCAATGCCCCATTTGGCAAAGGGGTCAATGGAGACAATGGGATGTAGCGAAGTAGGGTGAGTGCATGCCTTTTTGTGAAAATATTGGAAGGGTGGGAATTTTTTGACAGCCTCAATACAATCTTTGAAGATGGAGGGCCAAAAATAATAGGCAGGTAATATCTTTTGGGTTGCATCCATCCCATAAAGGTGATCACCACAAGATCCAAGGTGACAGTCATTCAAAACACGTTCAACCTCATTGTGGGTTAAACAACGTCATAGGATAGTTTCAATACCATGGCGATACAATGTGTCACCGATGATAAGGTAGCGTTTAGAATGGTGGCGAATATGACGATGTTATTCATGGGAGATATTGGTCTGAAAATGTTGGGTTGGAACATAGAGAAGAATATCTCTATACCAAGGGTCTGACATGCTAATGAGGAACATAGATTCATCAGGACCATTGGGCTCAATGTCTTCATCAACATGGGGAATATCGAAGATAAGTTCCGCAAAAACCAAGGACTTTTTAGCTTTTGATTTGGCAAACTCGACATCGAACTCTTGAAGAATAATACATTTGAAATATTTTCCCCCAAGGAATTGACATGTCAGAATATGGTACATGGGGTTTGAGTCCGCAATGACCGTGGTAGTGCGTAACAGGATGTAATGGTGAAATATTTGGATGACAATGACAGCTGCCAAAGCCAAATTTTCAACGTGTGAATATTAGAGCTCGGGGTCGGATAGACTCTTTCTCATATAATATATCACATGTTTGTCATCGTTAGGGTCCTCTTGAACTAACACCATAGCAATATTGGAAGTAGAGGTTGTCAAATAAAGGATATAGTCTCGTGCATAATTCGAGGGATGAAACAGAGGTGTATGCGTCAATGCATGCTTAAGAGCATCGAAATATTGTTGAGAAGTGTCATCCCAGATGAAAGGATTTTCTTTCTACAACAATTGCATAAATTATTTAGTAAGATCAACGTAATTACATATAAAATGGTGAAGAAAGTTTGCTTTCCCTTGCAAACTTTGTAGTTGGGTCAGATTGTTGGGAGGAGGAAAAGAAACAATAGCTTTGATTTTTAAGGGATCCAACCTATTCCCATCTTTGGAGACAAAGAAACCAAGGAGTTGACCTGATTCAACAACGAAGATGCATTTGTGAGGGTTCAAACGGATACGGTAGAACCAACATCAAAGAAAAATGGTCCCTGTTATCGCTCAATTTGTAGTCTAGGTCAAGTAGCTGGAAGGTAAGGATCAAACTGGCGTAACAGGAGCTTCCCCACCCACTGTCACCACGATGGGGGGCTCTTTCTATTTAGGGTGGCTAAACCCAAGGGAGACATCCCTGGTAGTCTAGGGTTCTGAAAGGCAAAGGCTTAAAGGATCAAGGTGAGTTTTCCCTTCACAAATTACCGCCAAGAAGATAGTCAAGAATGAAGAAATAACACAAAAGAAGCACCTGTTTGCGAGACAAGGCAACAATAAAACTAATACATGCAAATAGTGGTTAATACTTCATTTGTCAATGACTATCAATATTTAATATACATGAGCATAAATAGCAGTAATTATTGATGAAGTCAATGATTGCAATGATGACAATGTCTTATAATATTACTTGTCAATAAATACAAAATGATATAGCATTTAATAGAGATGATTAATCCTTGAATTAACACAATGCATCAAATATCATTAAATGCTCATAAATGATAGGAGTGTTGCGTCAAGCTTACTAGAGGTGACATTAGCTTTCTTCTAGGGTTAGTTTTATAGACAAAGAGATCAATGTTTTGCAAATAGGCTAATGAAATTTATCAACACATCAATGTCTATCATCAGATGACTAAGCCACAACGTTTTCTATCAACCAAGAGTCAAATAAGGAATGATGTCATCATTAATCTAGGGTTAGTAGATGCTAGGGTTAGTTAGGGTTTCAAATTTAAGAGTTTTGAAAAGTTGTTTTGGCACCACAAGCTCAACGTTGAAGAGATAGACTAGTGCCTTAGGGTATTATGGAGTCAAAAGCAAGGGCTAGGTCTCGGGAGGATCTAAATCTAAAGACTAGAGAGTTAGGCTCTATGGGGCTACAATGGCAGGGTCTTAGAGTCAAAACCCTAAGGGGAGGAGGCTCATTCCGATGTTGCTTAAGCAAGGCCTCATGCTCCTCCCTCTTTCTTTAAATATTCTTGGCAAAATGGCTAGCTTCAAAACACAAATCTAAGGGTTAAAAGTGTTGCAAGAGCAAGGCCCTTCAAACCCTAAAAGTCAAAACCCTAGGTGTAGAATTAACTAGGCCTAGGACGTCTTCTTTCTTCAACTTATGTTCAAAAGCTAACTCAGA
>JZKD02S2187902.1:254844-312029 GCA_000966675.3 Picea glauca
TTTTGCATGAGAAATACACTTACAAATCATGAAGATAGCTTATCAAACCCTAGTTGTAAACCTTCCAATGAGAGAAAACACCATAACATGCCAAGAACAATCCTCCACAAGAGTTTTGCCTCACTTCCAAGAGCCAATATACCAAGACAAAAGACTAAAAATGATCTCTCACAAGAGAGTGAGTTGTGTTATCTGAAAATGAGAGGCAATGTCCTCTATTTATATCATCCAAATGACCTTTAATTAGAAAATAGGTCATTAAAACAGTCGACAAGGTTGACTAACAATATTACACTGTTTTTTACATTAAATGCTAAAAATGTCACAATATGAGCTAAAAAAGGAGACGTCAGGCCCCTCTGAGGGAGATGTTGGCCCTTTTTGGGCAAGCTCAACATCCAGGAAGCATAACGTTGGCCCTTCTAGGGCTCCTACAAGATGCCACACGTGCCAAATGACCCCAGCACACTGCCACATGCTCCAGAAAATGTCCAACTGCATCAGGTGACGTCTTGTCCATCAAAAGAAATCGTCCCATCTGCAGTGGGTGATCCCCCCTAGGCCAGGCTCTGCCAAAGTGTCCTGGGTAGGACGTCCTTCTTCCTTCTCATGCATTGGCTCATCACAATGTTGTCATGTCTCTGCCATCCCAGCAACCACTTGATGAGCTCTTCAGCCCCATGGAGGTCCAAACTAATCATATCCCCATGTGTACCAGTCCACAGGTACTTGTCCGTCGGGTATGGTCCTGCACATCAAAAACTACGCCCTCCATGGGCTCATTAGTCCTCAGGATCATAGCAATGTCAATCACATTTCATCATTAAATTTATCAAATACATGCATGAAATACCTAACATATCATCTAAGAGCTCAAAGACATTACACATATCTACTATACAAAGCTGAAGAAACCAACAGAATAACCTATTGGGCTAATACCCACAAGAAAAGGAAAGTTTCCTCAGAGGATCATTCAAGCCATGTATATGAAGTGGTATGGTCTAGGGATGTCCATTCATAGTAAGACCAGGGGTAGGTGTTGTTCGTGGGTACCTCTGTAGGAGATGAGTTGTACCTGTCATGGATGCACTTTTTCCAAGCCCCTTTATTGCCTTTATTTTTAATTTATTGTTTTTCTTTCCTTTTTACTTCAAGGTCTAACCAGAGGACACTACCTTGGCATGGTGACCAAAGCTAACAGTGTTACTCACTGGTATCTTCACATAAATGATAAGGATGGCTCGTGATGAGACCCCCTTTCCCTTAGCCATGCAACCAAAGGTCACTTCCCTGGCGTGGTGACCAGATAGTGGCAATGTCATACTCCTGGATACCTATGAACATAATGGGCTGGCTTGTGATGAGACCTCCCATCCTCTTGGTTAGGTCTTGTTTTATTATTTTTCTTAGGGTCCCTTTAGTTTCTTATCGAGAGGCCTTTAATTTCCTTCTCGGCGACCCCTGGGCGAAGCATCTCTAGGTTTTATTTCCTATGGCTTTTATCTTTTACCAGCTACTTTTACCCCCTGGGCCTTTAGCCCCTTCTTCCCATAGGAAAAATGTAACCCTCAAAGGTCATCCTAATGGACGGAATAGGGGAATGGGATGGATGAATGGGAGATAAGATGTAAAATGATAGAATGGTGGGAACATACGATGGCTCTGCAAATCTCCTTTGGTGGCTAACCAAAACCCATGAATACAAGCTTGCTAAGTAACCCCATCAATCACCCCAACAATGGTCAAGTGGATTAGTGTAAGATCCAAGCAGTCATCAGAAATGAAAGGAACCTAATGCATATATAAGAAGGTTATAACAATCAAACATGACACATACCATGATACCATGGACCAATTACCTCATGGAGCAAGAGTCCTCTTCGATGCAAGTCCAAGCCGATGGTGATGGAAGTTGTTGTTGTTGACAGGACAAGTCTGGCAAAGAAGAAGAAGAGTGGGCCCTCCAGGGCCATGCTCAGGTCAATCCTGCTCTCGGTACTCCATGTATAGGACCTGTGGGCCTCGAGACATGATCTCCTAGCTATCCCTAGATATCAGGGATAACATCTGGCTCCAACTCAGGGACATGTGCTCAGCATAGAGCGCATGAGAACCTCAGCAATATTTTGCATAAACTTGTAGACCTGCTCACACTTGACAAGAAAGCATCAGCGACAAAGGTGGGGTGGTATTGCCACCCCGCAAAATAATACATGTATACATATGAGATAAAACAATCAAGATGCATATATAAGGGAAACAAACAATAAATGCAGATGGTATAATACACGGAAATGCCTACCTACTCATACCTACATGTATAATCATGTCCCACCACCTTGGTGGGGTTTGAGGAGGCGTCCGTTGATGGGTAATGGGTGCCTTCTTCCTTCCAAGGTGGATAAGTAATAAGAGTTATCTATTGATTCTATTCCGACCTTGAAAGGTCTGAGCCATGATTGTGTACTTCCCTTTACATTAGTAGGCTCTCCTTTCTGAGTATCCCACATCCATACTAACTCTCCCTCCTTGTATTTTCGGATCTTGTATTTGTTAGTTCCTTGTACAACCCTAGTGTATTGTACTGAGGGAGGTGGGTGGGCTTCTGGGGCAAAGTTTTCTTGATGGGATGGATGTATCTGTACATCTTCTTCATTCTTTGGTCTTTTTAGTATTTTCGTCGTCCCTACTTCTTTGTTCTGAAACTGATCTAGGAGTTGTTGATATTCCTCTTTCTTGGGGCACTCAATCTGGTCAAAGTCTTCTTCAGTAGTAAATGGCATATCTTCTGGAGAGTACTCTTGAAGAGTTTTTATCACATCTTTCTGCGCTTCATTCACAGTAGGGGAAACATCTTGTACATGAGTTCCAGTTATTGGCACATTGAGTAATCGTCCATTTGTCCCATCTTTCAAAGGCAATCGCAGAAAAGTGAGATCCATCTCAAGGGACCTGCCTGTCATTGCACATAAATTCTTAGACAAAAGCATTCCCCACACATCTGGGACATCAACAACTATTATGTCTATGTGAACTATCTTCTCGGGGAATTCCTTCAATTGCACTTCGATGTTTTCAATTACACCATGTGTGGGTATAGCTTTGGATTCAAATCCACACACGTTTATGTAAGGCATGGTTACCTTCAGGCCCATCTGTTGCATGACTTTAAGAGACATCATGTTTGCACCAGCACCTGTATCAAGCATGTAATTGTTGAGATATTTATTTTTCATCATAAGAGTCATGAAGAAAGGAGGATTTTCACCGTATTGGATTCTAAAATGATTAGCTTGTAACATAATTGGGGGGTCCATAGGCTCAGCCGTTCCTGAAAATAAGGTGTTGAAGCGTTCTTTAATAGAAGGGATCTTAATGGCTTCTTTTAGAGGAACATTCACATGCATTTTCGACAAATCTCCTTCAAGGTCAAAATCAAGGGTAATCTTGTCGGCTTTGGGATTTTTAGGAGGAGGAACTTCAGAAGATTTTGACTGGTCACTTGTAGGTTGGCTTGGGTTCCTTCTCTGATATACTTGGAATTCTTACTTCTTCAGCTTATCTCATTATTCTTGGTCCAAGTTGTTGATTATTGCTAACCTTGATGCTCGGGCTGCCTCCTTCAGGGCTTGTTGATGTTCTGCATCAGTGATGTTTATCTGAGGGAAATCTGAGAAGCAGTCAAAGTTGTTGACTTGTTGTTGGCTGGCGTTATAAGGACACTCGTTCTCCCAATGTGCTTCACTGCACTCCAGACACCAGGGATTTTTTTCAACAACATTTGCAGAAGAGAGAGTATTTGGGACTTCGTTTTCATTCTTCAGTTTGTAATTTTGATTCCCCTTTTGAAATGGCCCTTTGAATGGGGGTCTAGGTGTCTGGGTCTGGGACTTCTCAAGTCTCACGATCTGGTTCATCATTTCCTCTTTATTCTTCATGATGCTATCTACTGAAGCTTGTAGCTTACTCATACTAGCGCAGAGATCCGAAGCAGGCTCAGCATTGTGTACTATTTTCTGCTTGACATCTATTTTCCCCACAGGGTTGGAAAAAGGCTCAATCTTGGATGAAAGAATATTTCCTTCAATCTTTGTTGCAAGCTCTTGGGATTCTTGAATGGATTGAGGGTCTTTGTCTCTGAGGAGATACCCTAATTGGCCATTGAAAGATCTAGTATAAATGTGAACAAGACAATCATCTTTCGGATGATGGCTTGGGGGAATTCATTGGAGTAAGGCTTCGAATCTGGAATGAAACTCCCGAATGGATTCATTCTCACGTCTGAAAATGCCATTCAATTGAGTGAGCATCATGTTCGGGTCTTCCTTGATGCTCCACCTTCTGAGGAAGATTTCTTCAAGTCTATCCATGGTCTTAATGCTTCCATCAGGCAAGCCAACATACCAACGTCTTGCAGCATCATAACGGGTAGCAGAGAAGAGCTTCATGACCAAGTCTTCAGCATCATCACTAATGGGGTGAAGCTGAAAGAATGCCCAAAAGTTACTCATATGCTCTTCGACACTAGTAGCATCAGTGCCGGTAAACTTAGGCAACCACTTCTCATATTTAGGTGGCATTTTCCTAGGGTAACCAGGTATGGCTGACATGTCTAAAGGCTTGAACAAGGTAGATGACCATTGTCTCTGATTGCTGACTGGGTTTGTAGTACCGGTCTGAGAAGTAGACATGTTTAAAGGAAGTCTCTTTCCAAAAAGTGACTTGACAACAGGTGAATTAGCAGGAGGCTTCCTTCTAAAACCTAGAGGAGGGTTATTGAACCTCCTTTTGGTTTGTAGAGTCGCCAGATCGTTTTCCTAAAACTACCAAAGAATAGGGGGAAAAAATTGTAGTGGAGTGACCAGGTAAGCTTGTAAGAAAAGGTCTCTGAGGCAAGGCTTACCAAAGGTTTTGTCGTTGAGGAATATTGACTCAGTGTTCCCCGACAACAGTGCCAAAATGTTATCTCTCAGTTTGTAGTTTAGGTCAAGTAGCTGGAAGGTAAGGATCAAACTAGTGTAATAGGAGCTTCCCCACCCACTGTCACCATGATGGGGGGCTCTTTCTATTTAGGGTGGCTAAACCCAAGGGAGACGTCCCTAGTAATCTGGGGTTCTGAAAGGAATAGGCTTAAAGGATCAAGGTGAGTTTTTCCTTCACAGATTACCGCCAAGAAGATAGTCAAGAATGAAGAAATACCACAGAAGAAGCACCTGTTTGCGAGACAAGGCAACAATAAAACTAATACATGCAAATAGTGGTTAATAATTCATTTGTCAATGACTATCAATATTTAATATACATGAGCATAAATAGCAGTAATTATTGATGAAGTCAATGATTGCAATGATGACAATGTCTTATAATATTACTTGTCAATAAATACAGAATGATATAGCATTTAATAGAGATGATTAATCCTTGAATTAACACAATGCATCAAATATCATTAAATGCTCATATATGACAGGAGTGTTGCGTCAAGCTCACTAGAGGTGACGTCGGCTTTCTTCTAGGGTTAGTTTTATAGACAAAGAGATCAACGTTTTGCAAATAGGCTAATGAAATTTATCAGCACATCAATGTCTATCATCAAATGACTAAGCCACAACGTTTTCTATCAACCAAGAGTCAAATAAGGCATGACATCATCATTAATTTAGGGTTAGTAGACGCTAGGGTTAGTTAGGGTTTCAAATTTAAGAGTTTTGAGAAGTTGTTTTGGCACCACAAGCTCAACGTTGGAGAGATAGACTAGTGCCTTAGGGTATTATGGAGTCAAAAGCAAGGGCTAGGTCTCGGGAGGATCTAAATCTAAATACTACAGAGTTAGGCTCTATGGTGCTGCAATGGCAGGGCCCTAGAGTCAAAACCCTTAGGGGAGGAGGCTCATTCCGATGTTTCTTAAGCAAGGCCTCATGCTCCTCCCTCTTTCTTTAAATATTCTTGGAAAAACGGCTAGCTTCAAAACACAAATCTAAGGGTGAAAAGTGTTGCAAGAGCAAGGCCCTTCAAACCCTAAAATTCAAAACCCTAGGTGTAGAATTAACTAGGCCTAGGACGTCTTCTTTCTTCAACTTATGTTCAAAAGATAACTCAGAAAAAGGATGGCTAGTGTAGCAACGGCTAGGCTAAACCCTCCTTAATCAATGGCTAAAACAAGTTCTCCATCATGGGGACATATAGCAAGGACCTACTTGTGTGCTTGCTACCTAGGGTTTCAAGATTAAGCAATATAATAACAATGTAACAATAAATGCAAGAGATTTAACCTACAACCATTCATTTAAGAAGTTTTGCATGAGAAATACACTTACAAATCATGAAGATAGCTTATCAAACCCTAGTTGTAAACCTTCCAATGAGAGAAAACACCATAACATGCCAAGAAAATCCTCCACAAGAGTTGCACCTCACTTCCAAGAGCCAATATACAAGGACAAAAGACTAAAAATGATCTCTCACAAGAGAGTGAGTTGTGTTATCTGAAAATGAGAGGCAACGTCCTCTATTTATATCATCCAAATGACCTTTAATTAGAAAATAGGTCATTAAAATAGCCGACAAGGTTGACTAACAATATTACACTGTTTTTTACATTAAATGCTAAAAATGTCACAATATGAGCTCAAAAAGGAGACGCCAGGCCCCTCTGAGGGAGACGTTGGCCCTTTTTGGGCAAGCTCAGCATCCAGGAAGAAGAATGTTGGCCCTTCTAGGGCTCCTGCAAGATGCCACACGTGCCAAATGACCCCAGCACACTGCCAAACGCTCCAGAAAATGTCCAGCTGCCTCAGGTGACATCCTGTCCATCAAAAGCAATCGTCCCATCTGCAGTGGGTGATCCCCCCTAGGTCGGGCTCTGCCAAAGTGTCCTGGGTAGGATGTCCTTCTTCCTTCTCGTGCATTGGCTCATCACAACATTTTCCTGTCTCTACCATCCCAGCAACCACCTGATGGGCTCTTCAGCCCCATGGACGTCTGAACTAATCATATCCCCATGTGTACCGGTCCACTGGTACCTGTCCGCCGGGTATGGTCCTGCACATCAAAAACTACGCCCTCCATGGGCTCATCAGTCCTCGGGATCATACCAATGTCAATCACATTTCATCATTAAATTTATCAAATACATGCATGAAATACCTAACATATCATCTAAGAGCTCAAAGACATTACACATATCTACTATACAAAGCTGAAGAAACCAACAGAATAACCTATTGGGCTAATACCCACAAGAAAAGGAAAGTTTCCTCAGAGGATCATTCAAGCCATGTATACGAAGTGGTATGGTCTAGGGATGTCCATTCATAGTAAGACCAGGGGTAGGTGTTGTCTGTGGGTGCCTCTGTAGGAGGTGAGCTATACCCATCATGGATGCACTTTTTCCAAGCCCCTTTATTGCCTTTATTTTTTATTTATCGATTTTCTTTCTTTTTTACTTCAAGTTCTGACCAGAGGACACTACCTTGGCATGGTGACCATATCTAACAGTGTTACCCACTGGTATCTTCACAGAAACGATAAGGTTGGCTCGTGATGAGACCCCCTTTCCCTTAGCCATGCAACCAAAGGTCACTGCCCTGGCGTGGTGACCGGATAGTGGCAATGTCATAGTGCTGGATACATATGAACATAATGGGTCGGCTCATGATGAGACCTCCCATCCTCTTGGTTAGGTCTTGTTTTATTATTTTTCTTAGGGTCCCTTTAGTTTCTTATCGAGAGGCCTTTTATTGCCTTCTCGGGGATCCCTGGGCGAAGCATCTCTAGGTTTTATTTCCTATGGATTTTATCTTTTACCAACTACTTTTACCCCCTTGGACTTTAGCCCATTCTTCCCACAGGACAAATGTAACCCTCAAAGGTCATCCTAATGGCCAAACTAGGGGAATGGGATGGATGAATGGGAGATAAGATGTAAAATGATAGAATGGTGGGAACGGATGATGGCTCTGCAAATCCCCTTTGATGGCTAACCAAAACCCATGAATACAAGCTTGCTAAGTAACCCTATCAATCACCCCAACAATGGTCAAGTGGATTAGTGTAAGATCCAAGCAGTCATCAGAAATGAAAGGAACCTAATGCATATATAAGAAGGTTATAACGATCAAACATGACACATACCATGATACCTTGGACCAATTACCTCATGGAGCAATATTCCTCTCCGATCTAAGTCCAAGATGATGGTGATGGAAGTTGTTGCTACTGACAAGACAAGTCTGGCGAAAAAGAAGAAGAGTGGGCCCTCCAGGGCCATGCTCAAGTCAATCCTTCTCTCGGTACTCCATTTCTAGGACCTGTGGGCCTCGAGACATGATCTCCTATTTATCCCTAGATATCGGGGATAACAACCCCTAAATGACCAATATGGTCTTGTCGATTAGATGAATGGGCAGGTAAATCATTGAGGTAAGGTTCCACAATATGTTTGATATCATGGAAAGCATACGACATGGACCGCTGGAATGTAGCACCAACATTTTTTGGACCAAAGGGTAGTTTTTGATAAGAAAAAGTCCCCCATGGGCAGATGAAGGCTTTCTTATGTTGATCAGCTGGAAGAATGTCAATTTGGTTAAAATCCATCTATGAAAGAGAAAATAACTATGCCAGCGCAATTATCAATGATTTGGTCGATGAAGGGTGTAGGGTAATTGTATATTGGAAAATTCTTTTTGAGATCCCTATAATTAACTTAGAAATGAATGGTTCCTTTTTTTTTATCAACCAAAACGATGTTAGAAACCCATTCTGTCAAGGGGATAGGATATATAAAGCCAGATTTCAACAGTTTTCCAACTTTTGCCTTCATGGGCACGACTTTCTTAGGATGAACCGGGCGAAGTTTTTGTCGTATAGGTTTAATGCCTGGGTAATTTTTTATCTCATGCACAATGATCGAAGGATCTATCCCTCACATTTCTTCATAGCTCCAAGAGAAGACAACGTATAATTCTTTAAATAAATGGGTGTAAGCATCCACTTCCTCGGGTGAACAATTAGCACCGAGATGAACATTTTCTACGATACCTTCTTTGATCGAAATATCGATAGTGACAGTACAGGAGATGTTGCCTAAATTCCCCTTAGAAGTAGTATCTTGGGTAAATATAGGAGATTTTGGAGAATGAACAACATCGGGGGGGGGGAGATAGAGTGTATATCTTCCTGAATTTCATCTAGACTAGGAAGAAAAGATGATCGATGATGGTTGTCATCCCAAGGTACCTCGTCGATACTAAGAATTTCCATAATGGATTCGTCCGATGGAAAAATATGTAAGATGTAGTCGAAAGCAAAGGATAAGGAATCTAATCAAGATGGCAACGAATAAGTGTTGGATGCCAAGAGATGTTGGTCATCCAAACAGGGAGAGGAATATTGGATCACATCATATGAAGCCTCAGCTGGACTAAGTGTCATAGTGTCACCTAGTGCATCGAATTTCAAAGGAATAGGCACAACCCAATGATCAGATGATTCGAAATATTGATAGGCCAGAGTCGAGATCCTATTGATCATGGAAATATGTTGTGTGGTGGAAGGAAGTGGTGCAGGGAAAGTACCCATCAGGGAAGAATCTTTTAAAATACCTATACCAACACTTTCATAAGTGATCTTACTATCTTCCAAGAAAGGAATATTGTTGGTGGGAGGAGTGTGAGTGTCAGGGGTGTAGTAATCTAACTGCCTGATAGTGACAATTTTACCTTGATGAGGGAATTGTACACATATAAACACCGATGAAGCGATGGAAGTCATGGAGTAAAAACAACTTCTTCCTAATAGCAAGTTGTAATCAAGGGGAGCATCAACTACCTTTACATCGACAGAGATGGTCTTACCTCCCAACTGAATGGCTAGAGACTGCAATATTCTGTGAGGACGAAAACCTCACCCATCGAATGCTCGTAACATGGTAGGGGATTGATTAAGCACAGGTGACTTTAATCATTTCCAACAAGATAATGACATGACACAAGTGGAAGCTCCCTCATCTAGTATGGTGCAGTGAATGTGTTGGTTATGAACAACGACATCAATTTGAAAATCAAGCTAATGAGAAAGTCGTGACTTGAATTTGTCGAGGTTAAACGTGATATTATTTGATGACTCAGGATCAATGGCATCGATAGAAGCCAAGAGTGTTCTAAGTTGACTTGGGAAATGTTGTATAACTTCAAGAGAAGACATAGCACACAGTGCTTGAGCCAAATCTTCAACAATGTTGTAGTTTTGGGCGACACATTAACTAGGATTAAAATTTGACTTGCGAATAGTGCTCTTGGGAGGGCGTAAAATAGAGTCGAAAGTAGGTTTCTCAATCTGAAGTGACCTAGATGGAGAACTAATGGAGGCAAGAGATGGATCTGTTGGAGTACCGTTAGTGACATTTTCTTTATCAGGTTTAGCCTGTGTGTCATACGTGGTGGTATGGGTGCTTAAATAAATTCCATTGAACATATAAATATGACCACTCATTGAGGATTCATCACTAGGAGGATGGATGGAATTTCCCCCTGCGGGAGGGGCAAGTGCTTGAGAAACCATGGAATACTACTGAGGAAAAGGATGTGTTAACACAGTGGGCTGGGAATTCCCTTTGAAAATTTTTGCAACTTCGTCGTGATGTGGATAGTCTCGGGTGAAATGATCATCACCACAAATAAGACACGGGAATTTTGGTTTTCGTTGTGGTTGCTTTTCAGTTACAGGTGGTGGATTTTGTGTTTTGAGATTTTCATTATTATTATTATTATTCTTTTTGGGTTTATTTTTCACTTTCTTCTTACCCCTGGATTGTTGCGAAGAGGCATATTGAACTGAATTCACCTCAGAGATTTGATTCGGGAGGGAGGTCGAGGAGAGTGAAGTTGAACTGGTAACGGGTGCAGAAATAGAGAAATTTTTCGTTTCGGTCGAATATGATGAAGATTGAGTTTTGACGATACCGACCACTCCATCTGAATGTGTCATGGAAGAAGGTTTGGATGGATTGGTAGGATTATGGGTAGCATTTGGAATCAACTCATACAATGTACCATATTGGGAGTAAGAAAAATCTAAGTATTGATCTCGGGAAATGGATTCTTCCTCAGTGACCACACCACCCATGGCGACGTCATGAGTTATTGGGGGTAAAAGAGATTTAGTAAACCACTCTACCAATAGATGGTCATGAATGGTCACTTTAATCAACCTTCGTCTTCATCTCCATTCATGAATGTGATCAGAGATATGTATGGAATTTGTTTGACGAAGGGAGGTTAAAATTTTAGTACCCATCTCGTAACAGATGGGTAATTGAAAATTTGTGAGAAAATCCATAGCTAGGGAGTTGAAATCTTGAAAGAAACCATGTTGAAGTTCAATGTACCATTTGGTTGCAGAGCCCATGAGTGTATGCTGGAAAAGATGCAAACATATAGAATCACCCATCAATGAGTTTGATGAACACCATAAATGGAATGTCATAACATGGTTGTTCGGTTCTTCCCCAGGTTTACCATCAAATTTGGGGATGTCAGAAGGTAATTTAGCAGGAATTACTGGCTAAAAAGGAAAATGCAATATGGGATCATTTGTCAACCGAGACAATTCTGGTAGATCCAGTGTGGCGAGAAAGCGTAGTTGTCGGTTAACCTGAGGGTGATACTGATGCAGCATAGGGACACTAGTGGGGCCATAAACTGGTTGAGGTGGATACTTATATCCAGTAGGCCCTCCCATATATGGTTGTTGTTTTTGACCAGTATAGGCATGATTCGATTGTTGTTGAGGAATTCTCATGAGCGGGGTGAAACCAGGTTGATTCTAAGGAGTATAAGTCAATTTATTTGGTTGTGGGGGATAAATAATTTTCCCTTAAGGAGGGTAAACATTAGACCCTTGGGGAGGATATGGTTGTTGTCCTTGAGGACCCCAAGTGGGATTTGGGACACCCAGATAAGGTTGTCCAAAATATAATCTGAAAGGAACATGATTTGGTACTCCTCCTTGTGGGTTATGGTATGGTTTCCCCCCATGGTGAGGTTGATTAAATGTACCTCCTTGAGGTACTCCCCAGGATTGTGAAGTGTTTTCGACAAAAAAGGGTTGGCCCCCTGCCATAGGTTGATTGACAACTGTGGTTTGGCCAGTAAAGGGGGGTTGTCCCCTAGAAGGAATGTGCAAGGGTGGTTGTCCCCCAGGAGGGACAGGCCCACTAGATAATGGTTTCCCCCCAGGAGGGATAGGCCCACTAGACGATGGTTTCCCCCCAGTCAATATTTGTCCTACAGTTGATTGTGTATGTATGGAAATGGTTTGCATTCTCTGATGTAAAGGTGTTCCAACAATATCCTGTGGAACATGAGGAGTTGTAGTGTGAAGAGGTGTAGTGGTGAAAGTAACGGTTGAATTACCTTGTGCATGACTAGGTGTTATGAATCCAACATTAAGGTGGATTTGTGTTGACCTACCAGCAGGATCAACTACCTATTCGATGGGATGATCAATAGTCTGACCAGACGGTCCTGCCTCAACGGCAAGAGGGTCATGAGAATCAAGAGGTGGTTGAATAAAGTCAATATGTTCATAAATATCATGTCTCGATGGAGTCTTCCATATGGAATGAGAAAGTGTCTTTTGTGGATTTACCATGCCTGCAGACTGAACATGAGTTATGTATTCATCATAATCACGTTGTGTGTTTTCCATCTGTGTTTCAGTATATTGCCTCAACAGTAAATGTTTAATTTCTTCCTCTATTATGTTACCGAATGAGTCCAATAGAACAAGGATTGGCTCGATAAAATCTCTTGACACAGGGGTAGTATGAGGAATTGGATCCTCAACCATAACCAAGGCGCTTTCAAGATTTTCCAACAAAGGAGTAGCAGTGCTCCTAGTGTCGCAGAGATTTTCTACCTCTTCATAGTAAATGTATTCTAGTGAATTAGGAGGTAAGGGTTTGTAGCCTTCTTCTAAAGGAAACCCTTGCATCCTACGTGATCTATGAATACCTTTGTCATCTACAGTCTCAATCTTGAAAATTTATTAAATCAACAACACATGCTAAAAAAATCTAGAAGAACCAGCAAGCAAACAAACCTTCTCTCAACGATCGTACTAGTTGGTGATGAAATCCAACATCGCATGATCAAATTGAGAAGGGGTTATGATATTAGTGGGTGTAACAGTTATGATGGTGACTTCCTTAATGGACTTATGCCTTGGTGCATGATTCCACACAGTAATCGTGGATTTACCCTCCAAGGAGCTAGAGTGAGTTTGACCAACATATGTTCCAGATACAACAAAGACTTCCCTTCATCGTCACCTTGTGTAAAGACCCTAAATATTATGGATACTAAGGACACCAACTCGCAGTCATCCTTTGGGCGTGTACAGTCGACAGTCCATTCTGAATGTATGGGCAGAATAACAAGTCTGAAATCCTTCAAGAGAACTAAGGACAAGTGGACCGGTAGAACTTCAGAGGACCCTGAATGGATTCAAAATTCATGAAGAACCGAGACCAAATGAGGACATTTGGACCTCAAGAAGAACCCCCAATATACAATCTTATTACCACGAATGGTTAAACCACGGAAGGATAATCTCCATGGCTCTCCTGAATGTGACCTCGTGTGTAACCCCTATGTGAGAGGGGGATCCCAACTATGCTTATACGAAAATTGGATTTTGTCTCCCTATCACACGATGCTAATTTTGTTTTGAATGCTTTGGAGATTTGTACTCATAGCCTAATCCAAAGCACTAACCCTAGTCTAATGTTGGTGGAAGAATCTAAAAAGAAAACGTTTCTAGATCAATTTTAATTAGCGTTGATTTTGATGGTTGTTCTTTACTCAAAGGTGAATGAGAGTGAAACTGATGATATTATGACTCGAATCCCAAAGAAGCAAAAGAAAAATGAGCAATTGTTTCTTTCAATGAACTTCTATTTATGGGAAGGAGAATATTTTTCTTTCTTTCACTGTCAAACAAAAGAATGCAAAAATTGTGTGCAATTACTTTCAACAAGAATCCAATTCGATGCTAAACTATTCATAAATTGTTTCTAATATCCAAAAACCAATCATGAAAATATGTCTCTTTGATTAAATATGAACATAAATGTATTTGATTCAATGCTTCTTATGCCAACAAGATTTCACTATTTATAGTTTTAGACAATTGGAAGCAAATGTCATATAAACAAAAGAACACTCTCACAACAATCTAATAAGAAGTGAAAACAAATTTAAACTTTTCAAAAAGAAAACCAAAATAACAAAACTCATTCAAGAAATTTGCTTGGAAAGACACAAATATCAAAGACCAAATGGAACAATACAAATATCAAAGACCAAATGGAACAATACAAATATCTATGGGCTTCCTTGTAACAACTTTCAAACGATCAGATGAACGAGAAAGTATCGAAAACGAAATCAAATCCTCAAAGAGAAAGAGTGATTTCAAAAACAAGGAAATATATTTAAAAATCCAAACAAAGATCAAAACATCTTAGAAAGAAACAAGTTGCAAGATTTATAGAATACACAAATTGACAGAAAAAGTCCTGAGCAAAAGAAGAACCCAAAAAATCACACCCAACACAAATATCCAACAATTTTTTAACATAGAGAAAAATTGGCGCTCTAGTTGTATAAGCACCAGAGCACTACAACGCTCCCTAAAGCACTGCAGGGGAGCATCAATACTAAAATCAATGCTTTGGCTGTAAAGGAAGAAGGGTGCGGGTTTCTAAGAATGAAAAAGAATCAACCCAAAAAACAAAAAATCAGGAAGGATTGATCATCATCCTGTGTAAGATGAATTCAGGACTGGAAACACATGTATTAAAGAGGAAAAATAAAGTGAGTAGGATATGAAGATGATCAAAAGCTAATACAAGACCAAGGAAAGAAACCAAAACTGAAATCTTTGCTCCCCAGTGGAGTCGCCAATTCGGTTGTAGGAAAATTCCCTTGCGGATAGGTGATTGTCCTCTTGGATCTTAGACCCCTATGACCAAGACAGAAAAATCCTAACATTGAACATTCACATTCCTTTAAATGTAGCTAAACTAGTCAAAGGAAAAAGAAGAATAAAGAATGATGTACCTTTTTTTGAAGCTTGTCCTTGCTCGATCCAGGTTGAACTTGATCTTCAAGCCCTTTAATGAGTTTTGCAATTCAATAGACAACAAATACAATGCATGCTTCATATTCTACCAATATTAGTTTGAAGTAGATTTATCAAGAAGAGAAAAGCCTATGTAAACATACACAAACTTGAAGGAAACATGCCAAGAATATATATTAATGAGAACATAACAAGGTACTCACAATCTGTAGATACAGATGCAACAACCTCACTAAGTCCTCCTTGTCCAACCCCTTGCTTGAAAGATCCACAATCAGAATGACAATACTTTTCATTGATATTCTCCCCCCTTTCACCATGAGAATGCCTCCTTATATAGGCTTTGAGAGACTCAACCATCTTAGTTATATTTGGAATAATTTGAGGATATGACTCCATCAGTTGTGAGATTTCCCTTAGATCCATACTATAACTTAGATTCAAGCCAAACTAACTCAGATTCTTTCTAGTTGTCCTTATATATAAGGGGGATTCCTCCCCAAGATTCCCTCAATAGATCGACGCTCCCTTAAAGCTGGAAACAAAGTGTTATAGCTCTCCCTGATAAGTGGGCAAGGAGCGCTAATTCTCCCTACATGTGAGCAGGGGAGAGTTGATCTCCAAAATATCGTTTAAGATGATCTTTCTTCAGGGAAAAATGTTTGTAAGATTTACCAAATGACATGTTTTCCTCTTCTAACAAGTCTTAGAGGGTGTACCAAGTGTTCTTATGATGTCGTATGCGATGCGACACACGCGGGATGAAAAATATGATGTTTGCGACACTTATGAAAAAATTGCAACACTTGTGAAACTTACGACAATGATAATCGGACATTATCGAAGTGAGGAATTTTGACATGTAACAATGGTCAATGGGAGTCGACTAAAACTATATAGGGCAGTCGACCTCCTAACACCTAGAAAGTTACTATGCAGTAAGAATATATGTATATAGTGTATTATAGTAGAAGCAAGGGAGAGAAAATGAGAAAAACAAATAAAAATAAAAAATGAAAATAAAAAAGTAAAAAGAGGATAAAAACAAAAACAGTCTGATGCACATGGAGGGTCTTCATAGAATAGAACTGGGAGAACAAGGAAACCAGGATTTGAAAACATTGTGCACAGAAGAGAATTTAAGCGGTAGAAAGGTATAGCGTGTAGGAAACACCGCAAAAAGTGAAAAATGGACAATTGTCAGTGTGACACAAATGTTAATTCTTCGTCACACTATAAAGTCGGAAAAAGGGGGGGAAACGATCCATTTTGTTATTTTCTAAGAAGAAGAACGCATAGCCGAGTGGAAGAGCGATAGCGTGCAAATTTTCCTAGCCTCTATCGATTTGGAAGCCTACAATTCATATTTCTTCCCCATGTCACGACCGAGGGCTGGAGTGCCAAGCAAAACTGGATGAAGGACACAGAGTAGCACTCAGGTGCCTCAAACAGGAAGAAACGAGATGCCTATAGTGGTGTCTCTGGACGAAATCCACACACTAGAGTACGAGTAGACCACATTGCATGTGGAAGAGGATCAATAACCCACAAAGGAGCTCGAGCATCTTGAAGAGGATGTCGAACGAATGAAATCTAACACATCCAGGGGAAAAGAGTTGCAGCAAGCAGAACCGTCCATGGGTTCCATGCAGCAGGACCTAGAGCCGAAACTAGAGCATGAAAAATAGCAAGAGGTCGTACTAGAGGGTGGGGTATTGTCCCCACAAGGGAAAAATAATGTGAGAGCATAAAGCAATGTGCAGGGCGTACAACGCACACATGAAGAACTAGGTATAGTGATGCCAAAAATTCCCAATGGAGTGAAGATCGGGGATAACATGGTAGGAGAATTTAATAGCCTTAAATACTCTGACCATTATGTCTTTGACACCATAAAGTTCTCATATTTGGCACCGTAGAGCTACCTAGATAGAAGGGGAGAGGGCCCATCAGGAGTGCCACTATTGGAGCCTGCACAGTGGATCCTAGGACTATACAACACCGACATCATGAACTTATTCGACATACTGCACTTTGGGTGCGGGAAACAAATAAATAGATTTGTCAAATAGTTGTTAGTGAGGGTGCATAGAGGAATCTTATGGATGGATAGGCCAGTTCCGATCAACGTTGACCTCATTGCAAATATTACAGGGATACCCACAAATGTGGAGAAGTTGAAGCAATACCTAGAAGACAAGACTAAGGAGAAATCCATCTCAGATGAGATCAAAGAAAAGTATGGCATAAAGAGGGGTAACAGAGGTATCAGGATCAGAGTGACATCAATGATCCTGCAACATGATTTGCAACCATATTTATTGGTTGCAAATTAATGCGCAAGTGCCGAAAAGAAGATGTGTTCATGGGAGTAGTAGTAGCCGCGATGCAGTGTGCAAAGGGGAGCTCGATGAGTTGGGGCCCTTACCTGTTGAACTCGTTCCTTGAAGACTACAAGGACGCACAAGATTTGGGCTCTGAGTTCCACTACTTGTGGTTACTCATCCTCATTTCACCTATGGGGTGGCACGAACCTACATACACTATGTTCGTGTAATGGACAGGAAAATGTGGTGCAGTGCGCTACACGTAGTTGTGAAGCACAACAGATCCCAAGGTAAAGAAATTCAATAATGAAATTTTCTCTCAGTACTTAACAAATATCCAAAACATCTTGGCAGATGCATGGAGGATCTCACCAGAAACCATCTAGGATTATGGACAAACAACAAATTTTCGAGCATCACGCCACATCATGTGGCTGCAAGAAAAGAAGGATCCAACCAAGGAGTGGTTGTAGCTGAAGTATTGTGTGATGAAGCAGGACATCCACGTGGAGTTCCAAGAGTGGCCTAAGGAGTGTAAAGTGCCAGATATTCCAAGAGCAACACCAATAGTACAAATACAGACACAGGGTAGCAGTATAAATACAGACACATGGTAGTAGTACAAATACAGACATAGGAATGGACCTAACCAGAAAAATAAAACAAATATAGGTACAATGGGGGAAATCATCTCAAATCAAAAGAAAAATAGGACACAAAATAATTCATAGCATGGTCCTACATAGGGTCCACCGACCATAGAGCAGGCATCGAGAGGACCAACGGGACAGGTGATTGCAGAAGAAGTACAGATGGAGGAACAAGAGGTATCCATGGATGAAGAAGTGGGGCGGGATACCAACATGGATTCACAGGTGTGGTGAGCATTTGAACCAACAGAGGCCCCAAGGAAGAGAACAGGGGAGCAACCAAGTGGTTCCAGAAAGAAGGAAAAGTCCCACATAAATCCTATGGAAACATCATTGACACATGACGACATGGAGTTGATAGCCATGACAGTAGAGGACCGATTGTCAAACATGTGGGAGAACACCAACAACCACAGAGATTCAATTTTGGATCAAATCTAAGAGGTGAAAACTGTGCTGGAGAAGTTAAAGGTCAAAACAGAGCAGCAACAACAAAATACAGCGGTGCCAATACAAGAAGGGATATCGATGGGCGAGATAGTGCAGATCACGGTGTTGGGAAGTGTAGACTTCAAGATTACTCCTGAAAATTTTTCATGGATGAGGAGACAACGCAGAGGCCACTGAGAGAGATTAATATGATAGAATTGGTGTTTCCCAAGGTTCCAACCAAAGCATTGCACAAATTACAAGTGAGCATCGCGCAGAAGATTTAGTCCAGAGCAAGGTCGGATGCAACGAACTTACAATTGGCGTAGGAAGACAACACCTCACTGAAGGAGGCACTTAGCCAAGAAGGGTAGGAGAGAAATATAGAACAACAAAGAGTGGAGGAGATAGAGAGATAGATAAGTGGATTATTTCAAGCCATCCACGACAACACAGAATCAGAAGAAGCATCTTCTGAAGAGACGATGAGGACAATAGCACAGGCCCTAGTGTAATATAAAGAGAAGATCAAGGAACCAGAGTAGTGTGCAGTACCTATGACTCCCCCAACAGTCCGAGTGAAAAGAGAGCAAGATGTGACAACAGTTGCATAAAACATTGCTCAAAAGATACATAGAGTGGAATAATTGTTGGAAAAGAGTGGGCAACTATGGACACAACTATTAGAGGATGGGATCCTACAAGAGATGCAAGGAAAGGAAGATAAATTGCATGCAAAAATGGTAGACATCAAGCAGTAACATAGGACAATGTCCCTACCAAATAAGATCAATACTTCCATAGAAATAAATAACCTTCAGACAGAAAAAAAAAAATGGTGCAGGCACAGAAGATCGCACGACAGGCTCAATTAGAGCCCCTACAAGAAAAGGCATAACAATTGGTTGTGGAAATCGATGCAGTGAAAGTGAACCTCAAACATATAGGCTTGTAGGGGGATGATATCTTATGACCACCAGTCACCGTGCATGTGGTTGAAGCCATGTTAGCAAAGAGCAATCAGGCTCAAGAGCAGTGCCAACGGATAATAGATATGTACAAAGTGTTGGCACAAGCAGTGACAGACACTGGAGTTATGCAGTGACTTAGGATGAGTCACAATGTCAGTGTTGGGGGCCTGTTAGGCACATACCTAGTTTGGGATAAAAGCATGACGTGGGAGAAATACAACTGGCAGGAGAAGCAACATGAGGAAAGCAAATGCGCATGTAGGAAAATCAACATGTGTAAGGAAAATGTGCATGCAAGAAAATCAAGCATGTGCAAGACATACGTGCATGCAATAAGACCTAGCCATGATAGAGTTAGGGTTTTGGTAAGAGGATGTAATGGATGGTAAGCCAAAATCATGTATAAGTAGGCACCTAAGAGGTCTAGATCCGAGGTTGTTTTTGGTTCATGTGGGAATATGGTTCCTTTTTGGTTGATTATTGTTACTATGTCGTTCAAGGAGGGAATGACTCTAATTTTGATCTGTTTTGTAAGTTTTTGAGTTGAGGAGAGGAAATAAGGGTTAGATCATAGGCTGAGGAGAATGGTGTGATCTAGTCCACCTCATGATAGATGTCGACCCACTGATGGGGAATTGTAATGTGTGAGGCACTGTAGTTTTGGAAACACTATAATAAAAGAGAAGAGTAGCCAAATATTTGTGGATGTATCCCATGATGGGTGAAACATAGTAGATCATGTGTTATGTGATTGAATCTTGTGTATTTCCTTTACTATCAAGGAATAGATGTTAGACAAATGCGTGAATGACTATTTAGATCTGCTGTTGTGCATGCATGAATAAAAATGACATGGTATTCAATATAAGATGAATGTTAAGGTAACTAATGAAGATCACAGAGTTTAATCCAATATCCCCACTCATTCCCAGGCTACAAGCACCTAAGCATTGCAACCACTCATAAGAACTATCTCGGGTGAGACTGTGCAATGCATTATGTGTCTTGCATTGCCTTCTGGTTTACCAGAGGGGTCAATAGTTTTAAGAGGGTTTTGTTGGAAACCATAGTGGACCTGAACCTGGGTCAGCCCAAGAAGGTAGCAAGAAGAAAGACAAACCAACAATGACAATTGGACTCAAAAGTTTGTGCTATGTTCAAAGGAGACACGATTGTTACCAACATAAGATAATACTCTTTTCCCACCCGTCTTTTTTTGTTTTTTCATAGTCAAATGAATGCTATGATACAAAGGAGGAAACGAGTGTCGCGAGTAACCAACTAGTTCCAACAGTGGAAAATACCTATGATTAATGCAAGGAGGTGCATGCATGATATGGACACTCGGGGGAATGTTTCCTCTTGGGGTATAGGATGTCAAGTTGCAAAGGATATAAACAAGGCTCTACTTGGTTGATGATGCAAACTGCTGAGGTGATAGGATTATAATGTGAAAGAAAGAACCGACAATAGGCTCAATACTACAAGCAAGAGAATGAGATGGAATTACAACTTAACGCCAAAGAATGTCCTTTTTTGTAAATTTAGTCTACTTGGTTTGAAAAAGGGTTAAACTTACACCAAATAGACGTCCTTTCAAATCCAATTTACGAGTGTGAAAAAGGCAAGTTAACTCGGTAATCTTTTCTCTTTTTGAGAGAGTCGTAAAAGAGCTTAAACTAGACTCGATGGGAGTCCCATATGTATAGGTCGGCATGCTTATGAGTAATAAATGAGGTTCAAATGCAAATTCATATATTAGCTATAAGGGACTCCTCGTCCTACGAAAAAAATATTTGCATGGGCACCGAATGGCATAAAGGTTATAACTAAGGAACCCATGTTTGGTAAGTCTCTACCATTCAATAATGACACTTCTAATCATAGAAAGAAGGTTATGTGTCACTAATAAATGGTTTCATACCTAAGTCATACGAATTGCAATTATAGGATAATGCAAGTGTGCAAAAAAGAGTGATGACCTATCCTATATGCAGGTCAACGAAAATACGTACCAAAGTTACGAACGGGCGACATGGCACTATAAACCGCAAGAATCCCTAGATAAAACCGCCAAAACCAACTCCATCCACTGCATTATTAGTCCACTAGGCCAAAATATTATCAAAAACTATGTAAAGTGGGAAAAAAAATTCTATAAATAGTGAAAATAACCAATTTTACTATACCATTTGTATTTTTTACCCAAATAGTGCATTTTGGACCAAATTGCCCCCAATTTTCAACTATGGATTGCGGGAGCTATGAGTGATGGAATTGACAACCATCTGGACCAAGTGATTCTTATTTCCCTTCTCTTCATTTCTATTAGTTTAAAATTTTCATTTAGGATTCAATTCTTGAGTATTTTAAAGTGTAAATTAGAAACTAGGGTATACGTGGGATGTAGATCATCGAGTCCCATATACACATCCCTATACACGACTATTATCAAAACAGACCACGTATATGCAACCCTATACATGACTGTGTAAGTTGCAGCTCGTATACAAGTACGTAAGTTGAATTTTTAGAATGGTACTGACTCAAAAATTGATTTTAAACTTGCAGGAGGGTGCTAGACTGGAGAGAAATAGAGAATGAAGAGGTTGTTGTTGTGGTGGAAAGAGATCCAGGGGCCCAAATGACATTAAGAAGATGTGGGCTATATAAATTTTTGGCTCTCAAAGGCATGAAGGATCAAGTGAGACTTCTCTAGATGTTGGTGATCTACTGGGATCCAGATATATAGGCCTTCAACCTTGATGGGAAACCATTGAGGATTGAAGTCGAGGATGTATAATTTCTGACAGGATTGTCGGATCGAGGTGAGGTGGTGAACCTCAAATCCTGAGAATATGGGAGTGGCATGTGTTGGTTGTGGAGCCTGATTATCTTCCTGATTCAGAGTTCTTTGTTTTCAGTCGTGTTTATACCCCATGAAAAATTTACACCCCGAAAGAATGTACACTCCCCCATGCAGGGGAGTGCAAATGGGGGTTACCCCCTCTGCGGGGTCCGAGGGAAAATGGGCCCCCGAATGAAAATTTGCCTCGTAAATGTATATTATAATTTCATTTTAAATCTGGACCATTCATTATAAGGTCACAGATCTGACGATAGAAGTTATGTTAGGTTTTTTTCCCTAGAAGAAAACCCTCTTTTGTGAGGGAAATGTGTTGCGGCTATGCATCATTGTGAATATTGTATTATGAGAGAGGAGAATGTGAGAGAAAGAAGAGGAAGTTACAATGGGTGTGTTGTAGGTTGTATCCCTTCATTTGTTGAATAATAATAAAGGAAAGACCTGGCAATTTCTCTGGTGGACGTAGCCCACACTGGGTGAACCATGTATATCTATGTCTCTATTGTATTGTGTATATTCTATGTTTTATTTCCACATTTGTTTTATTTAATTGCTCCATGATCCTGTTTTTATAACAACATGAACATAGAGGACTACATAGCCACTCATTGTTTTGCAGGGACTAAGAAGGTAGGGAGCCAACTCTGGATCAGAGTGATCAACAACCCGAGTCTCAAGATCATTGTCCTAGTGTGGATACAGATTACAAGGTCATCCGCACTGCATCAGAAATCAAGGATGCTTATGTTCTACTCAGTGGAGTGCTTACAACCCACATTTTACGACTGATGCACCTCATTGTTGGCCAACATGAAGAGCTAGCTAACAGACTGCAAACAAGATAGAAAGAGGAACTTCGGGTTTGCATCTATCTTATGCGGTTTTTTCTTCGAGCGGGTTCCAGGCTTGGGACCTAGAGTTGATATTGTCCTGCATGGAATTCGTGATCCAACCATGGAATGATGGACCGAAGTGATGAGGCGGTTGGGGGCTGGTAGGGTACGAACACCCTACAATGACAAGTTTTTCTTCTAGTGATGTCAGCAGGTGATAGCTCTGGATGACTACCCATATGCGAGGATCGAATTCAGAGGATATCTGGACATGCCATTGCCACCAATTTCTACCTACGGAGACATAGGTATGAAAAAAAAATTGAATATTTCATTTTTTTTGTATGCTTGTAGAAGAAAACAAAAATATTTGTGGACAATGTCAAGTAATAATTAAAATGTGTATGTTACGTTGATGTGGGTCTGAGAAAACCAGATGGACTTGCACGACACCAACGTAGGCACCAGGGGAATGAAGTAGTAAGAGGATATTCTAAGAGAGTGCTTCAAAATGTGATGGGAAACCTGTCTCGTTTGATGCAAAGAATTATCATGGTTCAGGTAGAGGATCTTCTGGAGGCAATGCAGCGGTAGGTGGTAGGTGTGCCCCATGATTGGGTGCGACTCTTCTGACATCTCACAAATTCTGTACTATGTTATCATTACACACATCCGGTGCCACAAGTGTATATGTCGTGGTTATTGTATTGATCGGTCGTATATGTATTTTGAGGGTGTGAGCCCCAATTTTGTACTATAACACCATATTTTTGGAGAGATGAAATATAAAAAACATTGGTCTTCGACTTTACTTATATTACAATGTGTACATTGGTGAATGTGTTTTCTTTGCTTTAGTTATGTGACAAATTCCAATATAAAACATAATTAGTGTATGCATCGGATACATAATTAGAACTTCTAGGTATGTGATTATAAGTAATACAATCAAAATGTCGTTCCCAAAGTTGTACCTGTAGAAATCATCGGAGTAGAGTAGGGTCTCACACACGGTAATTGTCGTTCAACTGACATACTACTAATTGGGATTCCATGCGAACTTCTAAATAACGAATACCATGACAATTGACATCGCATAAAATTTCTATAATGACGCTATATTCAGACACATTATTCATTGATGTCCCTAGAAAAATGCCACCTGAAGACACCAGTTGACTCTTGGGTGAGTAACCGGCCCAAGTGACAGAAACCAACTTTTGTGTATGATGATTGGCCCTGTCTATGAACCCTAAGTAGACCAAAGACTCTGTTGACATCTGCCAACCAAGGGAAAACTCTATAAGCAAGACGATGACGAAAGGGGAAAATATATATACACTAAAATACATTAGTATACAAAGAGTTAATCCCAAGCTTGGGGCTCAAGCATAATATATTTTCAAGTAGAGCCCATTATTAGGCTCAGCTAGCATATTCCATTCATAATCTTCTAATGCATAGGATCCTTTTCCTAAGACCCATCGCAAGACCGTGCCACATGCGGTTGAAATTTCTTTCCCCCATCGGTTCTTTGTCTTGGTCATACAAGAGGACCAAGTCACCCTCATCATACTTCTAAGGACACACAGAATTATCATACTCAACCTTGACACATCATTTATTCACTTCGGTAGCCGTAGAGGCATCTCGACGTTGCTCATCTAGACTCTCTATGTGTATGAGGCATTGTTTGAGATCAGAAGTGTTAGGTAGGAGCTTAACTACCAAGATAAGAGAATGGATTTTTCATTCAATAGGTAGGATCGACTCCACACCGTGTACTAACTGGAAACGAGAAAAATTGGTGGAAGTTTTACCTGAGGTTCGGTATGCCCAAAGCGCAGGGTAAAGCATGATATGTCAGTCGGATTTGCTCTGGTTGACAGTTTTCTGCAAAATGGTCTCGAGAGACTTGTTCACAGCCTCCACTTGTCCATTTTACTAGGGGTAGTAAGGGGAAGAATGACCATATTTAAACCCTAGTTTCGATGCTAATTATTTCATCATTTCATTTTGAAAGTGACTGTCATGATCAGTCACAATCTCACTCGCGATTATGAACCTAGCTATAATTTGATTGACCACGACAACTGAAGCAGTCCTACCATCATATTTAATTGTAGGCATGGCCTCAACAAACTTAGTAAAGTAGTCTATGACCACAATAATATCTTGATAACCCCCAACCGAAGTTGGGTTGCAATCCACAAAATCTACCCCCCACTTGGTGAATGGACTGACAGTAATGACCAGGTGAAGATGGGCTAGATGTGAGCACATATTCCGAGAGAACATCTGGCAAGGGTTACACTCCTTGACCACTTTGAAAAAATATTTAAAAAAATACGGCCAAAAATAATCGGCTTGCAATATATTCTGGGTTGTCGCAAGACCGGATCGATGACCACCACAAGCCCCACTGTGATAGTCATTAAGAACAGACTCAACCTCTTCATAAGTCAAGCAATGACACAATATATTATCTATGCCTCAACAATACAAAGTGTCGCTGATGATAAGGCAGTTCTTAGCTTGATCTCGTATACATCGTCGATCTTCTCTCGAAATATGCTGAGAGAACTTCAAGGTTTGAATGTAGATCAAAATATCTCCATACTAGGGATATGATGACGAGACAAGGAAAATGTGTTCATCTACAAATGAATCAACATGAATAACATCCTCATCTAACGAAGGGAAGTGTGATATTCACTTGGCAAACACTAATGATTTCTTGGATTTTGCTGAAGCAAAACTGATATCAAACTCTTGCAAGATGACAATTCATTTATTATATTTCCCCCCTATCATACTCCTAGTAAGGACATATTGAAATGGATTGACATCATCAACCACGGTAGTTTTTCAAATCAATATATAGTGTCATAATATTTGAACTGCTTGTATGACAACCGAAGTTAGCTTCTCAACATGAGAGTACTTGAGTTCAGGGCCGACTAATTTTTTAATAAGATAGTAAATGTCATGCTCATGGAGCTCATCATCCTCCTGGACTAAACCATACCAATCGTCCCTTTAGACATGGAGATATAAAGCAAGTAATATCTAATGTAGTCTGGAGGCTTCAGCAAATGTGTCGATACCAAGGATTTATTAAGAGCATTGAACGATTCCTGGGCTCACTCATCCCATATAAACAGAGTGTCCTTCTTCAAGAGATGCATGAAACCCTTAGTAATATTACTATAAACCAACATAAAAAGTTATCTTTCCCATGTAAAACTTGAAGTTGATGAATAGTGTGCGGGGGAGGCATTCGAAGTATTGCCTCGTCCTTTAAAGGATCTACCATGATCCCAAACTCAGAAACTAAGAATCCTAACAGATGACCTAACCTAATGGAAAAGATGCATTTATGAGGGTTCAAACGGATGCGATAATAGCGACATCTTTCAAAAAATAGCCAAAGGTGGGTAGAGTGATCCAATCTCTTGCAAGAGTGACTAGCAAGATCATTGAAATAAGCTTCGACTATATGATTGAGATCGTGAAACTCGAAGGTCATGGCTCGTTGGAAGGTTGTTCCGACGTTTTTAAGTTCAAAAGGCATTTTCCGGTATGCGAAAGTACCCCAAGGACAAATAAATGTCATCTTATGTTGATCCTCATATTTAATTTGAATTCGGTTGTATCCTGAAAATAAGTCCATAAAAGAAAAAACCTCGCTTCCCGCACACTCATTGAGAATCTAATCAATGAAGTGTATTGGGAAGTTGTCTTTAGGACATGCCTTATTAAGGTCTCGAAAATCCATCCATACACGGATGGTTCCTTGCTTCTTATTCATGGGAATGGGGATGGTTCCTTGCTTCTTATTCACAAGAACGGGGTTGGATACCCATTCAGTCAAGGGAACTGAGTAGATAAATCCAACATTAAACAGTTTCTCCACCTCTGCCTTAATAGCAGGGACCTTCCTAAGATTAACATCTCTAATTCATTGTCGAACAAGTTTAGCATATGGGTAGGTTTTAATCTCATGTTCAACAATTCGAGGGTTGATTCTTGGCATCTCTTGATATGACCAAATGAGTACATCACAAAATTATTTGAAGAGATCGATGTAGATCAAAATTTTTTCTGGATAACAATCTGCATTGATATATACATTTTCAACCTTACCAGGAATACAAGAGATATCGATCCTAATGGTAGGAGAGATACTCACCATGTTTCCTTCGACATAAATACTGTGCGTATCAAGTGGAACTACAACGTGACTGAATATCTCACTCAAGGTAGATCTAAAATCATCTTGATCGATTCTCACAAGCTCTGGGAGGAAATAAGAGAGATGGCGCATATCATCCCATGGCCTATCATAACCAATCATGGCCTCTATGATTTCTTCATCTGAGGGTAAAGTACCATTGAGGCTGTCATGTGAGCAAGACAATGAAGTGGCTCATACAGGCTTAAGAATAGGATCCTCCTCGTCTGTCTGCGAGGGGACAAGATCTGGGTTGATAGAAGAGTCAAAAACATCCTGTTTCCTTTTCTCTGTCATTGCCAATGGAATTTCCATTCTAGTATGTGATTGACCTTTACAAGACATAATCGAGGAAGGTAGCGTCCAAGGATAGTTAAAATATGAAGTGTAGAAAGGAACGAACCTCATTGACGAAGAAGACCTATTGGACATGGAATAGATATGATGAATTGGTGCCATGAAGTCAAAGGTACCCATAAGGGATGAATACATTCCAAAACCAATATTCTCAGTTGTCGGCTGAGAATTGTCGATCATGGGGATCAAAGGTCCAACTGATGCATTCGGGCTAGTGTATGCAAAGGAAAATTGATCGATCGTCACAATTTTCCCATCGTGAGGAAAACATAAAGTACGGAAGATAGATGGTATGACTGCACTCATAGCATAAGTACAATTATATACTAGTAACAAGTTATAGTCAAGGGGCGCATCAACCACCTCGACATCAACCTCCACCATCTTCCCACCTAACTGGATCGGGAAGGCAGGAAGAATACCATGGGGACGAAAAGAGCAATTTTCAAATGTAGTCAACATGGTCAGATATTGAGAGAGGGTTGGAGAGCCAATGGATTTCCAACAATTTAGGGACATCACACATGTTGCAATACCTTCATCAATAATAATACATTTGATGGTATACCTTGAGTAATCCATGTGGATTTGGAAAACCACATGATAAGGCAAGCGAGGCTTCACATCCATGACGTCAAAATTGATAACCTTAGAGCCACAAGGGTCTAGATCTCCTAACACATATAACAAGGAATTCCTTTGTGAAGGAAATGTCTGGAGTACCTCCAGATTCGACATCATGCAAGGAGTTTGAACCAGATCCTCAACAATAGAGTAATTTTGGGTAGCTCTAGCATTAGGGTTGTGCATAGATCGTTTGAGTACTCCTTTCGGAATACGAGGCAGAGGCTCTGGTTTTTCGATCTGTAAAGGCGTCTCTGGAGGAAGGGGATACTCTAGACCTGGAACGGTCTATGAAGAACTGTAATCGTGAGATCGAGTGGCTACATTAACCTGATACTTTACCATATTTATGCATAAATGGTCACCATATTATGTCGGTGGGTTTTGACTTCCACTCCCCGCATTTTTGGCATTAGAAGAGCTTGAGGCCATGCATTGATTATGCAGAAAAGGATTAGTTAGCACAACGAGCAGTAGAGATAAAATCATCCCAGCTTCCACGAGTTTAGGGAATAAGTGGGTAAGGTGATCATCCATACAAAGATTTCAAGGAAACTTCACCTTTCACCTTTCTTTCTTTCCCTCACCAACATTATTATTCAATTTCTCATTTTTAACGTTGTCCTTGGGTTTATTATTATTATTATTCCTCCCACCCTTATAATTGTTACCATTTCCTTTCCTTATATTCCCTCTTGGTTGTTGGTTACCATTTGGGTTGGTCGACGATTTCATAGAATGTACGTCCGCCGACTAAGTGGGAGTGGAAGACACAGACGAAGCTTGTCCTCCTAGAGACTGGATTAGAGACAACTCTTTCAATTGGATTGTCACCAAGTCTATATATTTAACATTTTCGTAGCCTACAATTCCATCCGCATGAGGCCCAAGCTTTTGTCTAGGTTCGTAGCTTGACCTTGGTGCGTCTAGTAGAATTTTGTATAACATCCCAGACTGAGCATATATAAGATCTAAATACTGGGATTTAAAAATTTCTTCTTCCTCATATGTAACTCTGAATGTATAAACATCCTTCGAAATATAAAGTTGTAAAGACTTAAGGAACCATTCCAACAAGAACTCTAGAGGAATGTAGGCCTTGATCAACCTCTTCTATCTATATCACTCTTGGATGTGGTCTGAGATATGGGTGGCGTTGTCCTAGAGAAAGGATGAAAAAAATTGTATGTTGAAATCGTAACGGACTGGCAATTGGAAGTGGTTAAGGAAGACTAAAACTATCTGATTAAAATTTTTGTATTCCCCCCCGGTAGCTCTATGTACCATTTCGATGTGACCCCCGTGAGGGTGCATTGAAGAAATATTAAATGAATAGAACCTTCATTAAGGGAATTAGAAGAGCACCAAAGAGGGAAAGTAGTGACGTGATCACCAAGATCCTCACCATTATTTCCCTCAAATTTTGGAATATCCGAAGGAATCTTGGTGGGGACGGGGGGCCATGTCGTGTCATGACACACAGGATCATTCATTAATATTGACAAGTCTAGAAAATTGACTGTGGCCAAAAAAGGGAGACAGGGTTGCGGCATATAGCCCAAGCTCCCAAGAAATATTGTTGTTGGGAAAACATAGCCCATCCATGGTTCTGTTATGCACCATGGCCCTGTCTAGGATTGTAAAACTCCCATATGAACTGATTCATAAAGGGTTGGTTGAGAACCATTCTAGTAGGAATGTTATGATGAGGATTGTAAATATTTCCCCCAACCATAGTAGCTCCAGGTTGTGGATTTCCCAAGGCGTGAAATTGACCTCCTTCAGGTGTGAATCCGGAGGATATATGTGGACTCGTCATGCCAAACATTTTGGTTGGAATTGGTGTGGAGGAGGTAGGTGTAAAAGATGAAACATAAACAACATCTTATATGCCAGGTTGACCACTCCATCCAAGAACATTAAGACCAGGATTAGACCCGGGGTGAAAAGGAGGTAGGATTCCAACTGTAGGAGTCGTTTGAGGAATATGAGCACCACCAAATGAGAATGGAATATGTGGAGTAGCCATGCCCCCAAGTCTAATACTAGTATTCAGATTAGATGTTGGAATGGTGGATGCAAATTGCGATGTGAAATTCGACATACCATAAGAAAAAAAGATAGAGGTCATAGGGATGGACTGAGAATTGTAGCCTGATGAATGAAAAAGAGACCCAAAAGGGTTCATGACTGTAGGTTGATTATTAACTATAGGTCAAACATGAGTGATGATGGGAACCTTCGGCACTGCAACCATGGCGGTTGAAGGTGTCGAAGGAGTATCGTTAACTATAGTGGGTATGGGAGTGGAAGGACTCCCGATATCTTTCTAACTCGACTCATTACTCATACTTGTATGACCACAAGTCTGGTAGGTGGAGATGTGTGTACCACATTTGATAACTTTACGCCTTTTAGAAGGAAAAGACTCAAGATGCAGTGGTAACTTTAACAAACGACGAGACCTACGAGGAAGTTGGTCTAGCTCCACGATGACTCAAGAATTGAGATACAAAAACAAATCCTAATGCCAACTAATAATCAAAGAGCACACCAAAATAATCAAAAGGCCAATATGCACACAAACAGGATCAAGTGGTTGAAAGGGGCCTCCCTCCCTAAAGTAGGTGTACCTCGCCCAAGAGGGGCCCAAGACTCCCTGCAAAAGATCAGAGGTATCAGAATCCGTTTTAAGGGCCCTCGTGGGCTTAAAAACCAGTTGGTTAGATCCCCCCAGAGAGGTAATCCTCCATAAAGGTTGTGTGTTGTCTGACCCTTATCTGACCCAAGGTACTTGCAGAATAACCCCTGCAAGTAACCTATGTGGCTACCTATGTCAAGCAAATAAATCACCATGATATAACCAATGTGTAGGAGAACAGTCATAAGTCAGTTCTACTGTATGAGCAGGGTAACAAAGCATGAAATATCGAAATCACCACCTCTCATAGAGGTAAAGGTATTAGAAATACCCCCATATATGAATATATCCCCATAAATATCTCCTCAACCAACTTCACACGACCTTGTGCTTAACTCTGGTGTGAGTGGAGCCTCATGATGTCACCAATTATACAATGGATTTCACCACTCCCTTAGTCAAACACATATGTTGATTTTAATAGCCTTGGAGAAGTTTACTCACAAAATCCTATTCCAAGGCTCTAAATCTTAAGATAGTTTGTGCACCCTGAAAAATAAAATTGTTTCTAATCAATTTTAAATTTATCAACGTTACTTTTAGTGGCTTTGTTTACTCAAAAGGTGTGGTCATGAAACTAATGATGTTATGAATTAGTGAGTAAAAGAAATGAATATGAATATAATGTAAAGTCCTAACTTGAAGTCCCAATAAATGATAAGATTTTCAAAATGCAATTTTCAATTCAATTATGTGATTTCAAATAAGATGAAATCTTTCCATACATGTACTAAGATCAACAATAAGAACCCAAAAGATCAAATGCCAACAATGCAAAATGTATGTTTTTTGTATTTTCAATATAAAAGAATGAAAATGCAAGGACTGGACAACAACTTGATATAAAGACCCTACTGTATGTAAACAGAGACAAACCGAGTAGAATATCAAGAAGAAAACACCCAGCCCAAGATGAAAGGAAAACCAATTAAAAGGATGATGAGAAAGAAAAACCACCCAAAAATTCAACCAAAGAAAGGTTTGCAATCACTCTCTAGGAACTTATCAATCATGACAGAAACCTAGGAAGACTCATCAACCATCAACACTTACCCAGAAAACATCAAACTTAACAATCAAGAAAAAAAGGATGATGAACATGATTGTTTAGGAGAAAACCACGTATATACTCTTCCTACAGAACGACAACTCGTGTATGTACACGATTGTCCGAGAAAAAACCACGTATATGTATTGAAACACTGCAAGTTAAGGATAAGGCCAAGAAACTCAGACTCAAAATTAAAAAAGGTTGTTAAGCAATCATACGACAAGAAACTCAAGATAAACGAGAGCAATCAAAGGAGAAAAACACTCCAAACCCCCAAAATAATATTATTTCCCCAGTATGGTCACCAATTCTATTATGAGGAAAATCACTCTATGGCATGGGGTAAACCAAAACAGACGGAAATGACTGCAGAAATCAACTCTAATCTCAAGTATGCTATATAAACAAATATGTTAACAAGACAAGATAATGATCCTACCTCGTTTAGACGTTCAATGAAGTCCATCGTTGAGCACTTGACTCAAATCAATACACCTGCAACTCATCCTCAACAACCAATATACGCAAGCATATGGTGATAATATATAAAGTTAGCTCATATAATATCATAATCCATCAATATTCATAACAAATACGCCCATGGAATAACAATTCAAATATTTGCAAGACATTAATTGGATGAGAAAATAGTATTTCTATTAAAAGGTAATAAACATAAGTGTATGAATGACAAACTTCTATGTTAGCACGTTAGGAACTGAGAAACTAAGTCCCTTATAGCTGAGCCTCCACCACTTCAATCCTCCACCAAAGGCAAGCTCATATAAGAGAGACAATGAGGTTCTCGATCAAATAGAGAAGATCTTGGGGGTTGAACAATGTGTTCAGAATTAAAAGGACGAAGGGATGTAGACTCAATATGAAGTGAATTTTTTCTCCAGAGAAACTTTGCTCTCAAAGTTGAATTCTTCTCCTCTTCTCCACAACTTGGATATGGCCCATTTATAGCCTTCAAATGGAACTGAAGGGTCGATTCAGAACGTTTCCAGTATATGGAAGGTCAAGGATCATGGATATCATGACATGACATGGAAACCCAACACCATTTTTTAATGTTGGGCACAAAACCCGATGTACACAGGTTGTAATGGTGTAACCTATGTATACACATGTTGTATAGTTGTTAGGGTGCGTATATGTGGAAAAATACAATTTTTAGCTCTGGGAACTGCAAAAAGGGACTTCAAGTCTACATAGGGAAATGTAAAATTCCTTTTGAGCAAGTTTGCATGGGGTGAGGAAAATATTGTTGTAAGACAAACTAACTCCTATTTTTTAGGGTTTAGTTTTAACTAATTAAATTTGGCGAAAATATGTAAAAATAAGATGTAAAGATCCCTTTGAATATACCAAACTATGACACCTGTGCAAACATTGAGAGAGGTTTTTGTATATAAACCCATTATTGAGAAAAAATTATTTCGGTTTATTGATGTCAATCACCATCTTCTCGGAATATGTGCTTGAAGTTAACTGCAAAAACAATCATCTACAAGAAATTTCGCAACAACCAGGAGATTTCACAATCAATGGTAATTTTGATTTTTATCCCAAATGGAGAACTGGATTGGGAGGAGTTTTTTTTATAAACTTAATGACATTGTGATTCCTCTCCACAAACAATTTGGGAAAAACCCAGTTTTTCGTTTTAAAGTTATGATGAAAATAACATTTCGTAGAAACTAGGAAATTTGTTGAGAAATCGAGAAATCTTTGTTTCAACGGTTTCCTCTCTCTCTCTCTCTCTCTCTCTCTCTCTCTCTCTCTCTCTCTCTCTCTCTCTCAACATGTGATAGTTTCTTTGCCATTCTTTCAGATAGAAGGACATATGTAATTCCAAGGATAGAAAAATAATCACAAAAATGAGTAGGAGTGTTATGCATGCATCATCGCCTCATCGATATTACATTGATAGAAATACCATCGAACCTTGACACATGATCTTTAAGAGACCAGGACATGACTACAAGACTCAACAACAACAACAAAAAGGAGTTTTGACTTTGTAAATTTGTACTCACTAACATAGGCTCCAATGGGGATGATATCCTTGTGAGGTAGCAAAGAACCTGAATACCGATGCCTAATCCATTGGGTTGTTCCCAACTCTTTCTTGAAACTTGCAACATGATTCCTGCTTTGAAACCAAAACCACTATACAAACTAAAAACCACACACTACTCAGTACAAACTGAATCTGAAAATGAAAACAAACTCTGAATACTGACTGCTGAAAACCACACACTACTCACTGCAAACTGAATCTGAAACTGAAAAACAAACTCTGAATATTGACTGCTGAAAACAACATTGAAAACCTCATGTTAAAAAGTTTCTCAAAACTATGAGCTTATTTATATACAGATCATCCTATTATAATAGATGAAAAATTTGTTGGATCAAGTAATATAAAATATCCAATGCACCCAATCAAGCAAATGACTAGTAGGTTGAATTCTACTCAAACTCTCTTCAAAAAGAAATAAAATCTTAGAATATGGCAACTCGTATAAAAGTTGGAAAACAAATTCAACATTGACAAAATTTAAAACCTTGGGTGTGCTTACTGCCTTCAAACATGTTGCAAAAGGGTCCTCAAAACAATGCAAATTGATCTCAGGATATTGCAAAATAATTTCACTCTGATATGAAACCCCTCCAACTACATTTTCTTTTTCATGCACTTTCATATGATGGTTGTCATAAGAGAGATTAAAATTTTGATTAAACTATTGCAAACAAAAACCTTATGGCAACAAGGACATAGCTAGTTTTGACACTAGCTCATCATCCTCTTTATCTTCAAACTCGTGGTTATTTAATGGATGCAAATTTTGATTGTTTAGACCTTCCATATAACATGCTACAGGGTCATGAAACACATGAGAAGATTGTTGTAGAATTATAGAGTTATCAATTTGTTCCAGTGAACCAGTGTGATTTTGTATCATCTCACCCTCCTCTACTTCAGTGATGATTTTAAAATTTTCTTTCAGTAATTTAAATGAAGCAAAGCATAAAGGTAAAGAAATTTCGTCAGCAAACTCACTATTTTCATCATGTTCTTTATTGTAACTATGATATACAGTTTGATTGCTCTCATTAGACTGCTGAAATAGAACACTTCTTGATGAAAAACATACAGTTGGTTGCTCTTGAAATTCATCATCATACTCATCATATCTAGGAAAAACCATAAACCCCTACAATGTCATCAACAAGGAAAATTGGGACAACAACTTGCTCTTTAACAAGCTTGTTGTCACAGGGGCAGACCCGGGGTTCAACTCTAACAGCGCACCAACAAGCCCTAACTACTGGCCCTTTCAGCAACACCTGCAAAGCAGATGCAGTCTCACCCAAAGTAGCAATAGGGGGTTGGAGGACACATGTGTCTACAACTAGAGGAAATGTAATGTGGATCCAGGGAAAAAACACACAACAATCTAGATATTCTTTACCATTATTATACCTACTTCGCACAGTTATATCTATGATCTAACTCAACAATGCAACACAATATAGCAGATAACAAATAACACAACATCAATCACACATAACAACAAGATATACGCGGTTCACCCTCTCCCTAGGGCTACATCCACAGAATTGTGTTTCTTGATATAATAGATGAAAACATATCGTTATATCTACGCACTTAGCTTGCAGATCTCTCTCTCTTTCTCTCCCCTCCCTGTGCACCCATCTCCAGGGTTGATCTCCGCACCCAGCTGAAGATCTTACAATACATTCTCAACATTGTTCTCTAAAACAATTCTTAACAATGATCAACAACAACCATAGTATCAACGAACCAACCTAGAATGAACCCTCCTAGGTCTTCTAGACCTTTATTTATACATTACATGACCAAATTCTAGATGTCAAAACCCTAGATCCCAAAACCCTAGGTCCACTTGACCCGTATTTTCAGGGCTTCGCCAACCTATCTTTTATTTTTTCTGCAAGGTGCTCCAAAGCACTTCTTGATGATGTATTTTTCCCCTTGCTGAGTTGTCCATGATCCATCTTCTTTGTTGCTTTATCTTCCTTGATCTTCTCTTCCAACGGCTATCTTTTCCTTCATTCTCTCCTTATTTTATGATTCTTTTCCCACTTCGACCCTTCCTCGATTTTTGTGTCTTTCGCACAATTTGTACTTCACCTTTCTTCCTTAATCTTCGCTTCCTTTCATATCCAAGGGCCAACAAGCCCCCAACACTCACATGTGACTCATCTCAAGTCACTCCCATACTGAACCTTATGTTTTACTTTGACTTCAGACTATGTGGAGCAGCCTGTGATTTATGATTGGTCCCTCCCTTCCTTGTGTAGATTGTCTTTTTTGTGTCTGGTACCCAGTTTCAACTGCACCTGGTACCTAGACCCTTCTTCTTCTGATTTTACTGAGAGCTGCGAGGCAACTGGTTGTCATAATACAATTTCAACCGGCTCTCATTTACTAAACCTTCCTTCCATTCTCTGTTCAGGGTCTTCAACTGTGCAACTCCACCTTCTGTAACATAGGCAACCTCATATGGCCCAAGCCAATGTGTCCTAAACTTCCTTGGATGCTTCATGAACTTGTTGTCATATACCAATACCATATCTCCTTGCTTAAGAGATTTCTTCTTGATATGTCTGTCATGGTAGGTCTTTTCTCATTCTGTACATGTTGATGAAATCCTGCAATAAACATGTCTTCCTTGAGTTCCACCAACTGCGCGAGCCTGTTTTTCACAGCGCCTGTGCCATCCATATTTGTAAATGTTGCAATTCTTAAGCTAGGGACCAAATATTCCATAGGTACCACTACTTCCAAGCCATAAACTAATTTAAAGGGAGTCTGCACTGTCAGCTTCTTTCAAGTCATTCAATAATCCCATAACATTGTTGGCACTCTCAAATCCCAATCATCCCTATTCACACTGTAAATATTCGTCATCATTGTCTCCATGATCTTATTAAATGCTTCAACTGTACGATTCTCCTATGGGTGATAGGGTGTTCTCTTCTAATGGAAAACTTCAAATTCATGAGTCAAAGCTTCAATAGTCTTGTTAATAAAATGTGTGCCTTGATCACTCATAAGGATCTTTGGGAATCCAAATCAGGTTATGATATCATCAAATATGAACTGCGCAATTGTAGTTGCACTATGGTCCTTAACTGCTCTTGCTTCTGCCCAACTGGTCAAATACTCTATCGCAATGATGATGTATCAAGCTCATGTGCGCTTTCCTGGTGGGTTAATAGGTCCCACAAAATCAATGGCCCACTTCTCAAATGCCTGTAAAGTTAGCTGAGGTGCTAAAGGCATCTCATCTCTTCTGGAAGGCTTCCCAACTCTTTGGCATACATCGCAGGCTCTATAGTATTCCTTAGCATCCTTGTGTAAAGTGGGCCACCAAAGGCTATCTTTAAGAACCTTATGCATTGTTTCTTTCCCTGCATAATGTCCTCCTGTGATGCCTTCATGTGCCTCTTCCAGAATCAGTGGTATTTCTGCCTCCATAACATATCTCCTCAAGATCTCATTAGGTACCATCTTATATAGATGTCCAACTATAAGTGAAAACTCTGCAGCACGAACTACCTATTGTTTCTTCTAAATAATTGTATACTCGTGGGGTGCCATTTCTGTAGACAGGAACTAGACTATCTCGATGAAGTGATCATCAACTCTTTTGATGGCCAACAACTCTGCATCTGGTAGTGTATCCTCCAAAGTGGTAGATTCCTCTCCATGTGCTAACCTGGACAAGTGATCAGGTCCCTTGTTCATTCTTCCTGGATTGACCACAATCTCAAAATCATATTCCTGGAATAATAGTAGCCATCTGCATATTCTTCCCCACAACATTGCCTTCTTGACTAAGTATTTCAACGCAAAGTGATCAGTGAACATCTTAAAATGTCCTCCCAACAAGTAGTGTCGAAACTTCTGCAGCACATACCCCATAGCTAAACCTTCTCTTTCATTGGTGGTGTAATTTATCTCAGCTGTAGAGAGCTTCCTACTAGAAAAGGCTAACGGGTGGTCAATATCTCCTGCTCTTGGTTGTGCTAACATTGCTTCTAATGCAATAGATGAAGCATCGGCATGAACATGGAATTCCTTAAACAGAGATAGGCACAGTGACCATCTTCTGCTTAAGTGTGTCAAATCTCTACTGACATTCCTCCGACCACTGAAACTGGAAATCTTTCTTTAAAATATTTTCCATGGGTGTTTTTATCTGTGCATATCCCTTAATGAACTTTCTGTAGTATCCAGTATGTCCCAGCGTAGTGTGCAATTGTCTAACTGAAATAGGAGGAGGTATATCAACAATGATGGCGATCTTGGAAGGATCTACCAACAACCCCTGCTTACATACAATGTGTCCCAACAATACTCCAAAAGGTGAAAGGAAGATGCACTTCTTCAGGTTCAGGGCAATCTGACATTGCCTGCACTTATCCAGCATTAGTCTCAAACATTCAATATGATTTTTCAATAAGCTAAAAACAGTCCAATCATCAAAATATGCTTCCAAATATTTATGTAAAAATTCCTTGAATGATTTGACCACCACCCTGGAAAAGATGCTTGGTGCATTCTTCAATCCGAAAGGCATCACAGTGTACTGGAACAACCCCCATTATATTGCAAATGTGGTCTTATGTATGTCTTCCTTAGCAATGTTGATATGGTGATAACCTGAAAATCCATCTGTGAAGGAGTAAACTTCTTGTCCTCCTACATTATCTAACACTTCATCAGTAAACAGTGTAGGGAATGGATCATGTAGGCATGCATAATTCAGTTTCCTTAAATCTACACAGATTCTAATCTCTCCTAACTTCTTATCCTAGACCACCATAGGGATGATCCATTCTAATTCTTCAATAGGTTCTATGATTCCTGCTTCCAACATTATGTCTAATTCAATCCTAACTTTCTGCTTATACTTGGGATTCAGTCTGTAGGGTCTCTTCTTGACTGGCCTTGCATCTAGTTTCAAGGGTATCTTCATTTCTCCCATGGGCCCTTTAATGCCCTTCATGTCTCTGAACTTGGCTGGAAAAAAGTCTTGATATTCATGCAGTAATTTTGTAATCTTATCAATAGTGGAATCATCCCAATAATCTTGAACTTTCGCCAACTTAGGTGCTTGATCTGTTCCAATATTAAATTTCTTGATTTTAATTGGTTGTCCAATGAAAGGTAGTTCAATCCCTATCCCTTCTATGTCTCTTTGTCCTTCAGTTTCTGCGATGTTCACATTTCTAGGATCATCATCTTCATCATCATTGATATTGTAACAACCCTGTAATTTATGAAGAGGTGCAACCCATTCATTTTCTTCTTGCTCCAAAGGGAGGTTAGGTGCCTCCTCAAAGACTTTATGTCTTACAACTTGTAAAGCCTGATCTATTATGGGGTACTAACTTTCAAATAAAAATGTAGCTATAAAGTTTTGGGTCATATTGTACCAGTCTGAAGTGATGAGGTGTAGTTATGCTTGAAGATACCAATTTATAGGCGTTGTGTCCAAAGTGTTAATGAATTTATGCACCCACTTCTTTTTAGGAATGTTGCTCCCAGCCTCCTCACAACTCCACACATGGTCCTTCGGACAACTCTGACCTGTGTATCGAACTTTGCACCCTTCAACTTGATATGAAAAGAACATTGTCATCAAAGTGCGACATTGCACCCACTCCGCGATGTTCTTTTTGTGTGTTCCCCACCATCTTGTTGACATTGCTTTCAAGGATTCATCCAATGCCAACAACCTCTGTTGTACTGGTAAAATTTCTTCAAATTCCAATAAGAATGATTCTAAATGATTTAAACCATCATATGTGGGCAGGTTACTCACTTTCGTGCCAATCCAATGAACTTCCCTGGTCAATCTGGCACATCTCCATGTAGAGACTTCATACATCCTGTTCCACCAGTTCTCTAATGCTTCTTCTGAGTCTGATGAGCGTGCACTTTCACTTCACTGGCTTAAATTCCATCTGTCATAGGATTAATGTAATCATGTTGTCTTTCTATCAATTTATATATATTATCTAGTTCATAAGCACGGTCTTCTTCTCGGATGGGTTCGGTGTATCTGCGACCTTCATCAGGATCAAGAGGTGCAATAACCCTAAGGCCATCACCTTCAAATGTCATTCTTCTTTTCTTTAGTTCAACAACAATCGAATTGTTGAAAGCCCAATCAATTCCTAACAGTGCAGGATAAGGACAACTATCATCAACTATCTCAATCACTTCGAAGTCTACAAACGTCCTTACCCCGTCAATGTCCACAAGGACATGCTCCAGTCTTCCAAAGGGGATTACTGCCTGCTAATTAGCCATCCTGAGCCTGATAGGAGAGTAAATCAACTTAGGTTTTCCCATCAGTTCCCAAGTCAGCTTCATCATAACATTGACTTCTGATCCCAAGTCGAGGACCACATAATCTATGTCATAGTCTCCAATTTGAGCATTAAGGTGCAGTTCCTTGTTTGTTCTTCTCTTTCTAGATACTTGATGTACTGTTTTATTCAGCAGAGGATCTATCCTTCCTATATCATATTGTTTGATCAAGTATTTTAGTTCTTTCACAACTCTTTCATCCTTAATCAAATTAATGCAAGTACATAAAAATTCCATAAGCTTGCTTACCTCTTTTCCTTCTCTGGTCGAGGCAGACTGATCGAATTCCAGAGACATTCCACATTCTTTCACTTCAGGTTGTGCCCTAGATGAAGAAGCATGTACTCTTCCAAATTCTCTTCTTGCCTCTTAAAATGTTTTCTTTTCTTTTCTTGGATCAACCAACTGTGTCTTCTCTGCAGCTCTTCTGATTCTTGATTCTTTTGTAGTCTTTTATGGGGTCACCCTGTCTTCTCCTATAACAACGCCTCTTCTAGTGATAATAGCTACTCTGGGATCCTCTCCGCGAGGTTCTGCTGATATTAGTTGCACTTTCTAGTTTCCTCCTCATCTCTCCTGAAGTTTCACTAACAACACTAGACAATCCTCAATAACATGTTCAAATGAGTTGCAGTAGCTACAAGTGGTACAAGGTTTCTGATAGTCCCTTTCCAAGTGTACTATTTGTGCACAATTATAACAAATGATCTGACCCCAACCTTGACCCATGCCTCCTCCTCGTCCTCTTCCTCTGAATCCACCATGAGGGTTGAAGTTTCCTCTTCCTGGGGAATTAAACTATGTAGAATTTCCCTCCTATTGCATCTCTCCTTGAATCCTATATGTATCTCTTGACCTTTCATGCAAGAGATCATAAGCCCTACAGTCCTTCTCATCATGCCCCACAGATTTACATAATGTGCAGTAATTATTGGTAGGTGTCTGGACATATTTTTGCATGTAATAACATTCACCAGGGAAATGTCTATTTCTACATACCTCGCACCAAGGTAGAGTAACCTGCTTCAAGGGGCTTGGAGCTCTAGAGGCCAAGTACTCATTAAATAGGGGACAATTCTCCTTGTCATGGCCCTCTTATTTTCATCTGATACACCAAATTTCTTCTCTTTTATCTTTTCCCTTTTCTTTCTTCATATCTTCAACCTGCAGAGATAAGCTAGTTAGTTTACTCAAAATTTGAGTCATACCTGAGCTAGATTCTCCCATAGGGTTTGATTCTAATTTCATGGCGATCTTCAGTGCCTTATCCTATGAAGCGACCTTCTATTGCATCAGAGGAACTATGATGTGTGGTAAGAGGGTAGCAATGAACCATTCCTTATTTTGCTCATATGGAATCTGAAAACTCAAACGGCCTGTCAAGGTCTTAAACCTCTGATCAAACTCCCAAACAGGTTCAGCTACTCTCTACTTGATTTCTTTTAGTTATGTAATCCATTGTGATTCTGAATTGGGTTTCTTGAATTCTGCACTCAACGCAGTCTTGATGTTGTTCATTGGTTTAGGATGTAGATTTCCTTTAACAAACTTCATATACCAGCTCAGTGCACGGTCTCTCAAGGTAGTACTGAACTGATCTCTCTTAACAACTTCATCATTGACTTGTTTAATACTCCATACAGCTTCTCATAAGAACCATTGTTGATCAGGATCTTCAGATCCATATCCTCTAAAGATAGGTAACCTCATCTCATCTTCCATATATCTTCCTAATTTTCTTGATTGAGTATGTACTGAATTGTTGGTAACAGATCTCTGAGTGCTATGATAAATCTGACTACTCTGGTTACTTAATGTTGCTAAAACAATAGGAGGAGTAATATTACTTACTTCAATGGTAGGTGCAGTCCCTGAAGTTACTGATTCTTCCCAGCGAGGTTCTTCAGTCTTCCTCTCCTCTGCAAAATCCTTCAATAACTCTTCTTCTTCTCCACTGTAGAATCCTTCATCATGTGCCAGTGGCTCGTGACTTTGCTCAAATATGTTTACCAGAGGAACCTTTATGAAGGTTCTCCCACTGGGCATATGTCCAACCTCTGTGTCATTGTCACTGTCTGAGTTCTTGAACATTAGATTTTCAATCCGACCAACTATTGTATCTTCAAGATGTTCTTCTCATACAATAGAATCTTGATCTTCAACTTCAAAAAGTGTAAAAATTTTCCTCTAGGTCCCTTAAAGAAATATCTCTCTGCTTGGCTATATGACTCAACTCTGTCAATAGAAAACTCGGTAATGTACCCTCCAATAGTGTTATCAAACCAGTGATCTACTGCTCTTGACAAAGTGTTACCAACTCTCTTGACCTTCTTGACCAGCGTTGACATCCAAACCACAGGTGGTCTAGATATGATTTCAAACTGGGTATCTACTAATTTGGCTAACCACTCGTATAGCTCCTTATGAATTCCTCGAAAGAAAATCTCGTATATATCAGTAAAGATATACCTTTCCAACTAGTCTTCTATACTAATGTTAGGGTTCTTGTTCTAAGCTTCAACGAAGTCCCTCTCTTGTTCTTCTATCCACTTCTAAATTTCTTTCTTCGATGGGAACCACCTTGACATTCCCTCAAAAAGATCCTGGTCCTGACAACGGAACCATTTGTTGGCACAGGGGCAAACTCAGGGTTCAAATCTAACAGCGCACCAACAAGCCCTAACTACTGGCTATTTCGGCAACACTTGTGAAGCAGATGTAGTTTCACTCGAAGTAGCAATAGGGGGTTTCAGGACACAGGTGTCTACAACCAGAGGAAATGCAAAGTGGATCCAGGGAAACAACAAACAACAATCTAGATATTCTTTACCACTATTATCCCTACTTCGCACAGTTATATCTCTGATCTAACTAACAATGCAACACAATATAGCAGATAACTAATAGCATAACATCTATCAAACATAACGACAAGATATATGTGGTTCACCCTCTCCCTAGGGATACGTCCACAAAACTGTGTTTCTTGATATATTAGATGAAAACATGCAGTTGTATTCGCACACTTAGCTTGCAAATCTCTCTCTCTTTCTCTCCCCTCCCTGCGCACCAGTTGTGGGGTTGATCTTCGCACCTAGTTGAAGATATTACAATACAGTCTCAACATTGTTCTCTACAACAATTCTCAGCAATGATCGACAACAACCATAGTATCAACGAACCAACCTAGAAAAAAACCTCACAGGGCTTCTAGACCTTTATTTATACATTACATGACCAACTTCTAGGTGTCAAAACCCTAGATCCCAAAACCCTAGGTGTCTAAAACCCTGGGTCCACTTGACCCATATTTTCAGGGCTTCACCAGCCTGTCTTTCCATCTTTTCCGCAAGGTGCTCCAAAGCACTCGTTGATGATGTATTTTTCCCCTTGTTGCATTTTCCACAATCCATCTTCTTTCCTTCTTTATCTTCCTCGATCTTCTCTTCCAACGACTAGATTTTCCTTCCTTCTCTCCTTCTTTTCTGCTTCTTTTCCCACTTCAGCCCTTCCTCGGTTTCAGTGTCTTCCACGCTGCTCATACTTCGACTTTCTTCCTTAATATTCTCTTCCTTTCATATCCAAGGGCGAACAAAGCTGATCTACAAACTCTCTCTCAAGACATTCTTCAACATTCAAAAAACAACCAGCCCTCTGCTTATCACAAAATGGATCGAGATCCAAATCAACACCTTTTTTTTTATGTTAAGTCTCATGTTCTTCATCATCTAACTCTTCATCTTGAATCTTTTATGAAATATTTTCACAAGATTGAATGTTATCTTCCACTTCCTTTGCATCATTGAACATATGTTGCAAGGTCACAAACCTCCTTTTCCATGAGAACAAAAGCTAGCTCTAGATGAAAATTTGTTGCATAACATAGCCTGGAAACAACTTCAGAAGGACGGATCTTTGTAGGCATCTTGTAGTAAAAATTATGGAACCTTTTATTGAACATGGTAATAGTATCACCCTTATGTCTCTTCATGGCACGATATGAAAGATGTTGATCCAAAGACTTCCTCTCACCCCAAAAATTCAAAAATATCTCACTCATTTCCTCCCATGAACTGATGGATATAGGTTTCAAATGTCTAAACCATCCTTTGGAATTCGTTTGTAATGATTGAGAAAATTCTCTGGTAATCACATCATCATGCTCAATTTCTAAAAGATCTATAAAATGCTCAAAGGCCTGGATATGTTTTTTCAACTGTGAGGTTATCAGATTCTTCATCAAACTTGGGGAGGTACTTATAATTCTTTGTTGGAAAATCATGAAGGATATATGGCAGTTTAAAAGGTCTATATCTCTCTTGGATCTTTGAAGGTATATAATTAAGTACAAAAGGTATAAGATCAGCCTTATTCTCTTGAGGCTCACAAAACTGATCATGGATATCACGTGATTCGGATGGCGGATCTTAGTCAAAATTAGCTATGCAAGGTGAAGATATATCTATAGTTTTTAAGGAAGGATATACATGTGTATATCTATGATCATCCTTTGAATACAATAAGCTATGGAAAATTCTTTTGAGTTACTCAGGTAATGACACAAATGATTGATAAAAAAGAATACTACTTCTTGGAGAAAACTCAAACTTTGGAACCTGATTCTTTGTCTTTTCATGTTTATATTCAATAAGCTCGTCCTCCAGTAGAATATTTAAATTTGATTGAAGCATTGATCAGATTCGCTAGGTGAATGGTACAAACTTCTTGTATCTGATTTCTATTCACCATCAGAAGTCATATCTACAACTCTGAAGGAAAATACAACTTTCGTTCCCCGACAACTACGCCAAAATGTTATCACTCTGTAATTTTCCTTGGCTCTGAAAGGAAAACAAAGAGGTAAATTTTTCAAACCACTTTGGGCTAGAAACTGGCCTTTCCAACCATAGAGGGCTCTCTTACTGAAATTATAACACAGTGGTCATATCTGTAAGTAAAGACAGAAAGTTTATGATGTGGTGGTAAGATTGAGTGAAACACCCATTGGGCATGGAGTCATAATAAAGATAGGTCAAATCAAAGCTCTCAAAACTAGTTGATATGAACAAATGTACTTCATAGACTAGGTAGCTAGAAATCTTTCAGTCGTCATAGGCATTATAGTATGGTGGTGAGAATAAAATAACACATCAATTATAATAGAGCACCAAGAAGTGGATGATTTTTGTCACAATATTAGAAGACTAATGTAGGAAAACTGTGTTGGACAACTGAGAGGGGGGGTGAATCTGTTTTTACCGTGCTTAAACAATTATGCTTATTTTAACTCTTTACAAAGCACTCAATGATAATCACAATAATTCAAGGAAATAAGTAATAACACATTCAGCATCAGTCACACATATGAGATACACAGACAGATATTTCCTGAGGAAACCCATAAGGGGTAAAAACCTCTTCTTCTTTATATGATAAGTAATCTTTACATTCTTTACATTATCATACATATGAGCACCAACTCATAATGAGGCTGCAACCTCTGTTTTGCAAGCTCCTACTTGTTGACAGCACCAACTCTCTGGTTTCTCTAGCATCAACTCCCCGGTTTCTCTAGCACCAACTAGAGGGAAGAACCAACTCCCCAGTGTTCCAGCACCAACTGGATGGAAGCACCAACTTCCAATCATACAGGCACCAACCTATAAAACAGAGAACAACATTTCTCCCTTGCACCACCCTGCCACCCTAGTTTTTCTGGCTGCAACCAGATGGAAGCTACAACTCCCTTTGTTCAATCACCCACTTGAACCAATGAGGACAACAGTCCTCCCTAGCACCTCCCTACCACCCTAAAATATAAATCTTTGATAATGAAACTTATCACAGTGATACAATATTTATCATTGGCTTACTAGGCTTATCACTGTTCTGCTATGTTGCTCTGCTCTCCTGTATCAATGTCTCTCTGTCTGCATCTTCTTAGGATTTCTGATCTTTTTTTTTTCTCTACAGGAGAACCTCATCCTTCCTTTAGTGTCTCTCTGTCTTGCTGCACACATGCCTTGCACTTTCTTTTCTTCTCCTTTCATGTTATGTGTGCCAACTCCCTTTTCATGCACCATTCCTCTTCACTCTATTTCAGTTGTTGCACTCTCCTCCTTCTCAACTCCTTAATACCTCACAACAATATCTCTCTCTCCACCTTTTGAATGCTCTCTCCATGTCAAGTGCTATGCCTGATCATCATCACAACTCTTCAGCTTATCTGGCAATTAGATCTATCTGTCAATTGCCTCTATGAACAGTCTTCATTCCACTGGCAGATTCCTTGAGACTCTTTAGCTTCTCTGGAAATCACACAGAAGTCTCTTCGAGTCCTATGGAAGAACCTATAATTTGTTTCTAGCAGTTACACTCTGAAGTGAAATAGTAGCCAACCGATCTTATTGAAATTAATGTACACCGTTGAATTGACTTCATTGAATCTTACGTTCATTTCGTCGTTTCGGCATTTCGGCATTCGACAATTTGGCATTCGTGTGATCAAGTGTCTCGACACTCCAAGTTGCGAACCCTGAAATGGAGCTTGGTTACACTACCTCCTTCCTCCATCTTCTGTAGATGTGACCACTGGCTGTGACCACTATCTTATTCGAAACTGCATCTCACAATTTTGCGTTTCAGCACTTCAAGACTTCTGTTGCATGGCATCTTGACTCTCCAAGTAGCGGTCCCCAAAATTCTGAAATGGAGCTTGTCGATTCGAGCTCTTCTCTACAGCCCTTCGATCTCTAGATCAACGGTCCACATTCTGTGGTGATCGGACGACTATCCTCTGTCCCAGGACTTCATCCTTCGGGACTTTGGGGGAGTGATGGAGTTAAAACTCCTGAAGCAAAAACTCCCAGAGAGAGGTCAGTCTTGCGTCACTCAATGACGTGTCATGACCCGAGTGGCTGCCACGTGTCACTCAGAATTGTGATTTCTAGTGGCATGAAATGCCAAATCAACTTGACACTTGTCGTTGTCTGATCGTGCGACATGTCAGTGTCTTCCACCTTTCCTTTCTGACGTGGTCTACCACATTAACCTCCTGGATCTGTTGGCCTAGATTACTTCGTGATTTCGCATATCGCGATTTCGGCATTCTTCATGTGAATGTTCTTCACTTCCAAGTCCCGGTTTGCGAAACTCCGAAATGGAGTCAGATCAACTTTTCATCTTTTCGCACTTCGCAACTTTAGGATTCCTGTCGTGAGAGTCCTTGACATCTCCAACTCCTGGTATCTGAACCTCTAGTATGGAGTCTTTGACATTTCACGATTTTGCATTTCGGACTTCGGGTTTCGCAACTTCGGGACTCCTATTAGTAAGAGTTCTTGACATCCTCAACTCTCGGTATCCAAAATCACGGTATCTGAAACTGTCTCCTACTTTTTGGATTTCGGCGTTTCACATTTCATGATTCTGGGGCTCCTGATGATGAAGAGTCTTGACTCTTCCAATCCCGGTACCCTAAATTGTCCTCCTTCTTCCGGGATTTCGGCGTTTCACATTTCGCGATTTCGGGACTCCTGATGATGAAGAGTCTTGAATCTTCCAACTCCCGGTACCCAAAATTGTCCTCCTTCTTCCGGGATTTTGGTGTTTCTCATTTCGCGATTCTGGGACTCTTGATGATGAAGAGTCTTGACTCTTCCAACTCCCTGTATCCAAAACTTCGAAATGGATTTATTTCCCGATCTGCAAAACTCTTCGTTTATGTGCCTATTTCGGGATTCTGGATTTCACAACTATGGGACTCCTGTGTTGAAGAGTCTCAACTCTTGAATTCTCAATCTCTCTGTATCTGAAACTCTGAAATGGAGTTTACGCTTCTGATCTTTTCATGCAATTATTCCTGCGCTGTTGGTCTTCCTTGCCTGCCTGTTTTCCATCAAATAAACAAGAAAACTCTAATCTTTCCATCAATGACAAGCATACCGGCCTGTAAACATGTCAACAATTTCCCCCTTTGGCATTGATGGCAACCTTGAACGACTACGCTAATCTGTTTGGACCTCCAACTGTAGCATTCGATCCAGACCACTTCTTTTCTACCCCTTTTACATTAGTGTCAAAGAAAACATGCTCCCCCTGAGCTGTTGCAATATTTTTAGGAGGTATCAGATATTCAATCAATACAAAACTCCCCCTAATAGGATGGACTCTCCTAGGTGTGAGACGGGATGACACCCAACTTCTGTCTAAGATATTCAAATGGTGTCTTGGCTAGGGGTTTAGTAAATATGTCTGCAATTTGTTCTGTGGTTGAAATGTAATGGACCTGAACAACCTAATTGGTGACCCGCTCTCTCAGAAAATGATATTTTATGGGAATATGCTTGGTCTTGGAGTGGAATACAGGATTCTTGGACACACTGATGGCACTAGTGTTATCACAATGAATTGGGATCGGTGCAGCGTATTTTACCTCCAAGTCTGCAAGTGTCTGAATCATCCATAATACCTGAGTGCAACAGGTAGCAGCAGCAATGTACTCTACCTCTGTAGTTGATAAAGAAATGGAACCTTGCTTTTTACTCAACCATGCTACTAGAGAATCTCTTAAGAAAAATGCACCTCCACTCATGCTTTTCCTTTCATCCATGTAGTTAGCCCAATCAGCATCTAAGTAGGCTGATAATTGAAAATTATGATTCTTCGGATACCATAGGCCATAGTTCATTGTTTCTTTCAAATATCTGAATATCCTTTTGATAGCTAGCAAATGAATCTGTTTAGGTGCAGACTGATATCTTCCTACCATTCCAACAACATGCATTATGTCTAGGCGAGATGTTGTGATATACAGCAGGATTCCTTTCATTGACCTATATGAACTTTGATCAACATCAGGTGAGTCATCATCCTTGCTTAATTTGCATCTAGTAACCATAGGTGTGCCCACAGGTTTAGAATCTTCCATTTGAAACCTTTTCAACATTTCTCTTAGATATTTTTCTTGAGAAATGAACATCCCTTCATACCTCTGAGTAATTTACAGAACAAGAAAAAATGACATTTCACCTATCATAGACATTTCAAACTCAGACTCCATGGAAGAAGTAAACCATTTTACCAATGAATCCTTATTACATCCGAGGATGATGCCATCTACATAGACCAACACAATGAGAAAATCATCACCCTTTGTTTTGATATATATATTGGTGTCAATTGTTCCTCTCTTGAACCCTTTGTCTTTGAGATATGTATCCATTCTGTGATACCAGGCATGAGGAGTTTGTTTTAACCCATATAAAGCTTTCTTCATCTTGCATACTAAGTCAGGTTTATCAGACAGTTCAAAACCCTCTGGTTGTTCCATATAGACTTCTTCATTTAAATCTTCATTTAGAAAAGCTGACTTAACATCCATTTGATAGACTTTAAACCTTTTATGACAAGCATAGGCAAGAAATATTTTGATAGCTTCCAACCTTGCTACGGGCACAAATGTTTCATCAAAATCCAGTCCTTCTATTTGAGCATAGCCTTTACAGACCAATCTTTCTTTGTTCCTGACAACTTGTCCCTACTCATTCAACTTATTCTTAAAGATCCATTTGAAACCAATGATATTTTTACCTTCCGGTCTATGAACCATCTCCCACGTATTGTTTTTCTCAATCTGATCAAGTTCGTCATTCATTGCTTTAACCCAATGTTCATCTTTCCTAGCTTCATTAAAATTCTTGGGTTCCAACATGGATATGAAAGCTATATGTAATTGTTCGATGTTTTTGATTAGCTTTCTCCTAGTTTGTACACCTTTTTCTTTTTCACCAATTATCTGACTTGCAGGATGATTCTTTTGAGTGATTCTGGAGGAGGAATTTGATGTTGTTTGCTGATTTGAGTCTATTTGAGTGTCTATGTCTTCATCTGACTCAGAGTCTTCATTTTCTGATTCTTGGACCTGTTCATCTTCGGCTTTAGCTGTGTCTTCTATAGAAGACTCATTACTGTACACCTCTCTTGTTGGGATTCCTTCATCAATTTTTACGTCAATACAGTCAACCATTTTATGCAGCCTCCTATTATAGCATCTGTATCCTTTATTGTTTGTAGCATACCCCAAGAAGATACCTTCATCATCCATGTCAGCATATTTTTCAAGGTTGTCATCATTATTCTTTATGTAGCATTTACTCCCAAAGACTTTGAAGTGTTTAATTGAAGCAGGTCTCCCAAACCATAGTTCATAAGGAGTCTTGTCACTTTGTGGTCTGAGGTGGGCTTTGTTAAGAACATGAATTGTTGTGTGTATTGCTTCTACCCATTAGGTTTGACCAATGTTCTTCTCATTCATCATTGACCTGGCCATTTCCTTCACTGTTCTGTTTTTCCTCTCAACTACTCCATTTTGTTGTGGAGTTCTCGGGATTGTGTATTCTCTCTTGATCCCATGCTTATCACAGAATTCCTTGAAGTCAATTGACATAAACTCTCCTCCTTGGTTTGATATTACTACCTTTAACATCTTGCCTGTTTGAGTCAAAGTTAAAGCCTTAAATATTTTAAACTTCTCAAATGCTTCAGCTTTTTCTTTGAGAAAGGAAACCCAAGTAAGTCTGGAGTAATCATCAATAATCAGCATGAAGTAGTTTTTTTTCCCTGTGCCTTCCTGTCTTGATGGCCCACATAAATCCATGTGAACTAGTTGAAGTGGTTTCTTTGTTGAAGTAAAGCTCTTGGACTTAAACTGTGTCCTATTTAGCTTTCCTACTTGGCAGGGTTTACACATTGAATCTTGGGGCTTTGATATTCTCGGAAGATCTTTTACTGCCTTGAGATTTATGGGTTTAACTAAGTGGTCAAAGTTTAGATGTCCAAGTCTCCTATGCCATAACCATCTTTCATCATGTTTTCTTAGATGACATTCTTCTCTATTTTCTTTCATCACATATACATTATTTTCTGTCCTTATGCCTTTGGCCACCACTTGTCCTGAGTTTACAGACTTTATCTTGTAGTCCTTGGACGTGAACACCACTTCACATCCTCTATCACAAATTTGACTTACACTGAGCAGATTATGTTTTAGCCAATCTACAAGTAGAACATCTTGGGCTTTTCCTTTTCCATTACTTAAACTCACCATCCCTTTACCCTTTATTTTACCTGGAGCATCATTTCCAAAGGTTATGTTTCATGATTTGCTTTCACTTAGAGATAGAAACTTACCTTTGTCTCCCGTCATATGTTTGGAGCATCCACTGTCTATGTACCAAGGATTCATTTTTCTTTGAGTTGACAACACTAATCCACACTTCTCACTTTCTTTCTTCTTCCAAAACTTGACATTTTCAGCAAGGGAATTCAAATATGGTTCATAGTTCTTTAATCGACAGTCAACATATTTATGTCCATAGTTATGACAGATTTAGCATTCAATCTCATTGTTCAATAGGTCAAACTTATTGTTGTAGCATTGTCTACGCATTGACTGTTGATTATTTCTTGACCTCCTTAGTTGCATATCCCTAGACTTAATTTGGCAATTTGCAATCTGTGAAGGTTTGTTACTTGGATGCATCATTCTTTGTTGTGGAAAGTATTTATTCATTTGAAATATTAATTTCTCATGTCTAAGTCTTAAGGAACAATTTACAGCTTTGTGACCAAATTTAGAACAGTAGAAACAATAGCCATAGAAAAATTCTTTGTACCTGGAAAATGGTTGTCCTCTTTAAGCAAATCAATTTCTTCCATGTTGATGACATCTTTCAACAGGGAGCACATTATTTCTTTGTTCTACAGATTCAGTCCTGACACCTTTTTCCTTACTCGTCCTGGGCGGTTGATTGTCTTCCTTTGTTTCTGCAGGTTTGTTGTTGTCATTGGTTGTACATTTGACAAACTTGATGGGTTCTTCGCTTCTTGGCTTGCCACTACTTGATCCCTCTTCATAACCCAAACCAGTTTTCAGCTTTGGATTCCTTTGTTGATTGAGAATGGTGGCTAATCCTTCTGAGGCTTTGATACTTGACAGATTCTGATTATACAAGGCTTGAAACTTCTCCATCTCTTTCCTAGTTTTCACTATTTCTTGTTCTAATGCTTCACATCTTGCCTTCTTTTATGATAGTTGTCATTTCAGAATGTCTTTGATTTTCTTTGCCTCTTCTAATTCTACTTTTAGTAGGACAAGGTCATCATCAGGTTCTTTATTGTCTTTCTCAAACTGTATCAATAATTGTCTTTGCTTTTTGTTCTTGATTCTTAGTCTGTCAATCTCTTCCAATGCACTGATCAGTTCTCCTTCCATGTCAACCACATCTTATTCTTCATTAATATCACTCCCTGTGTTGTTATTATCATAATCCTCTTTTTCCATAAGTATGAAGTCATTTAGTTTATCTTCAATAGAGGAGTCATTGTCTTCATCATCTGAAGGATCGTCATCATTGTTTACTCAAAGACTTTTCTTCTTAAATTTATTCTCTTTAAAGAAATGTATGTGTTTGTACTTCTCCTCATCATCACATGTCTGATCCTTTCCTTTGTGGGGACATTTATTTGCAAAATGACCTATCCTACCACAGTTGAAACATTTGAAAGGAAATTTACCTTTGTATTTTCCTAATCCCTTCTTCAGTCTCTTCACAAATTTTGCTTCAATTTCATCGGGCTCAGAATCCTCATTCTTGTCTGCTTTAAATGATGCTTCTCTAGAGGTGGGTTTATCTTTAACTATTCTCATTTCATATGCATTCAATGTTCCTAGAAGTTGATCAAACTCCAAGGTTTTTAGATCATTAAGTTATTCTATAGCAGAGACCTTCAGGTTGAACCTATCTGGGAGAGATCTCAAGATGTTCAGAACTAAAGAAGGTTCCTCAATTTTTTCACCAAGTGCTTTCATTGCAATTACCATTTATTCTACTCTCAGAAAGTATTTTCCAACAGTTTCATCTTCCTTCATCTTCAGCTGTTCAAACTGTATTCTGTAGGTTTGAAGCTTGGCGTCCTTTACCTTTTCATTACCGTCATAATTGCTAATGAATTTGTTCCACATTTCTTTGGCAGTTCCTAGGTGCATAACTTTTACGAATTCTGTTTCTACAAGCCCACTCAAGATAGCATTCATAGCCTTAGCGTTGAAGCTAAATTCTAGCGTGTCATCCTTATTAGCTAGTAAAACTGGCTTTACATAACCAGTGTCTACCACATCCCATACATCTGCATCTAAAGCCATTGTGTAGGTTCTCATTCTAACTTTCCAGAAGGCAAAGTTTGTTCCATTGAACAGAGGGGCCTTATTGGTTGAATTTCCTTCATGGCTTGACATGTTTAAGCTCTAGGATCTGCCCTTAGATAAAAGGGGTCGGCTCTGATACCAATTTTTGGACAACTGAGAGGGGGGGTGAATCTGTTTTTACTGTGCTTAAACAATTATGCTTATTTTAACTCTTTACAAAGCACTCAATGATAATCACAATAATTCAGGGAAATAAGTAATAGCACATTCAGCATCAGTCACACATATGAGATACACAAAGACAGATATTTCCTAAGGAAATCCATAAGGGGTAAAAACATCTTCTTCTTTATATGATAAGTAATCTTTACATTCTTTACACTATCACAAATATGAGCACCAACTCATAATGAGGTTGCAACCTCTTTTTTGCAAGCTGTTACTTGTTGAGAGCACCAACTCTCTAGTTTCTCTAGCACCAACTCCCTGGTTTCTCTAGCACCAACTAGAGGGGAGCACCAACTCCCCGGTGTTCTAGCACCAACTAGATGGAAGCACCAACTTCCAATCATACAGGCACCAACCTGTAAAACAGAGAACATCAGTTCTCCCTTGCACCACCCTGCCACCCTGGTTTTTCTGGCTGCAACTAGATGGAAGCTACAACTCCCTTTGTTCAAGCACCCACTTAAACCTACGAGGACAAAAATCCTCCCTAGCACATCCCTACCACCCTAAAATATAAATCTTTGATAATGAAACTTATCATAGTGACAAAATATTTATCATTGGCTTACCAGGCTTATCATTGTTCTGCTATGATGCTCTGCTCTCCTGTATCAGTGTCTCTTTGTCTACATCTTCTTGGGATTTCTGATCTTTTGTTTTTCTCTACGGGAGCACCTCAGCCTTCCTTTAGTGTCTCTTTGTCTTGCTACACACATGCCTTGCGCTTTCTTTGCTTCTCCTTTCATGCTATGTGCGCCAACTCCATTTTCATGCATCATTCCTCTTCACTGTATTTCAGCTGCTGCACTCTCCTCCTCAAATCCTGAATACCTCACAACAACAACTCTCTCTCTGCATTATGCATGCTCTCTCCATGTCAAGTGCTCTTCCTGATCATCATCACAACTCTTCAGCTTCTCTGGCAGTTAGATCTATCTGTCAATTTCCTCTACGAGCAGTCTTCATTCCACTGGCAGAGTCCTTGAGACTCTTCAGCTTCTCTGGCAATCACACAGAAGTATCTTCGAGTCCTCTGGAAGAACCTATCAGTCATTTCTAGTAGTTACACTCTGAAGTGCAACAGTAGCCCTCCGATCTTATTAAAATTCATCTACACCATTGAATTGACCTCATTGAATCTTACGTTCATTTCGTCGTTTCGGCATTTTGGCATTTAGCAATTTGGCATTCATGTGATCAAGTGTCTCGACACTCCAAGTAGCAAACCCCGAAATGGAGCTTGGTTACACTACCTCCTTCCTCCATCTTCCGCATATGTGACCACTGGTTGTGGCCACAGTCTTATTCAAAACTGCATTTCGCAATTTCGTGTTTTGGCACTTTGGGACTTCTGTTGCATGGCATCTTGACTCTCCAAGTAGTGGTCCCCGAAATTCCGAAATGGAGCTTTCTTATTCGAGCTCTTCTCTACAGCCCTTCGATCTCCAGATCAACGGTCCACATTCTATGGTGATCGGACGGATATCCTCTGCCCCATGACTTCATCCTTCGGGACTTTGGGGGAGTGATGGAGTTAAAAATCCCAAAGAAAAAACTCTTGGAATGAGGTCAGTCTTGCGTCAGTCAATGACATGTCGTGACCCGAGTGGCTGCCACGTGTCACTCAGAATTGTGATTTCCAGTGACCTGAAATGCCAAATCAACTTGACACTTGTCGATGTCTGATCATGCCACGTGTCAGTGTCTTCCACCTGTCCTTTCTGACGTGGTCTGCCACATTCACCTCCTGGATATGTCGGTCGAAATTACTTCACGATTTCGCATATCCCGGTTTTGGCATTCTTGATGTGAATGTTCTTCATTTCCAAGTCCTGGTCTGCGAAACTTTGAAATGGAGTCAGATCAACTTTTCGACTTTTCACACTTCGCAACTTCAGGATTCTTGTCGTGAGAGTCCTTGACATCTCCAACTCTCGGTATCCGAACCTCCGGTATGGAGTCTTTGACATTTCGCGATTTCTCATTTCGCGAATTCGGGTTTCGTGACTTCGGGACCCTTGTTAGTAAGATTTCCTGACATCCCCAACTCTCGGTATCCGAAATCACGGTATCCGAAATTGTCTCCTGCTTTCGGGATTTCGGTGTTTCACATTTCGTGATTCCGAGACTCCTGATGATGAAGAGTCTTGACTCTTCCAACTCCCGGTACCTGAAATTTTCCTCCTTCTTCCAAGATTTTGGCGTTTCGCATTTTGCGATTCCGGGACTCCTGATGATGAAGAGTCTTGAGTCTTCCAACTCCTGGTACCCAAAATTGTCCTCCTTCTTCCGGAGGACAATTTGCATTCCATTGAGAGTTTCCATTCCATTATTTGAAAGATTGCATGCCATAATTCCAGCAAGATTCACTCTCCATTTCCCATTACACTTCATTCTCTTCAATCCTAACTCATCAATAAAACCAACAAGGCTCTTCTACAAGCTTTTTGGCCCACTTTACATATTCATTGTCAGTTTCATTTTTCCTACACTTTCAAGTTTTTGGCCCACTTTACATATTCATTGTCAGTTTCATTTTTCCTACACTTTCAAGTTTTTTGCCCACTTTACATATTCATTGTCAGTTTCCTTTTCCTACACTTGCCAATAAACCCTACTTCCTTCCACCATTGATTCAAAGTCCTAGAGTCTAATTATCTTTGTAAAAACACCTAGAGGCTTGCATGCCTTAATGGCAAGTACTCTTGCCAATGAACAATGGGAGTACATTAATATCCCTTGTTCGTTGGATCTTGTAGGTGACTCGACCACAAAAAAATTATTCGTACCTACAAAGATGTGTTAGGCATATTGACTCCCATTGGAATCAATGGTGTGAGTTCTCGTGTTGACTAGTGGCATTCATTAATGGCCACTAAGTCAACAACTTCTTGCTATGTTCGACACCAACACATTTAATCACATAGTAAGATTTGTGCCACCAACCGTTGAAGACTTGAAGACCCATATTTCGTAGCAGATGCAGCAGATTTCCTTTCATCGTTTTTTCAGTTTGTCATGACTTGAGGACAAGTCAATAAATAAGGCTAGGGGGGAAATGTAACTTCTATATTTTGTATACCTTCCAAGCCTTATACATTTTCAGCCATATTCAGC